>OY757907.1:89012542-89025042 GCA_963585895.1 Sepioteuthis lessoniana
ACAGGCAAAAAAAAAAACAAAAAAAAAAAAACCAAGTAATTTATCTAACATCAAAAAATTACCTTACTTTAATGTCCTTTACTGTTTTCTATTGACAGCTACTCACCATTTTGAATCTTTTGAGAGAAAGAAAAACCCTGGGACAGAGGTGGGAAAAAGGTTGTATCTTACAAAGGGCAGGTAGAAGGGACAGGTGGGAAGCAATCAATACCCAGAAGGGCACCTTACACAACAGAGTCACCAACAAGTGCAAAAAAAAAAAAAACCCAGACACAGAATAAAGAGAACTTGTAGATCTGGATTTAACAAAGCTTGAAGACCCTAGTTGTCTGTGGTTAAATTCAATGCCATTCCTAACAGCAGTATTTTACCCATTTCAGACAACTCTTTCTCTCTCACTCTGTTTTCTTTTTACACACCTATTCATTTGATTGTATATAACAAAAAAGAACTATTGTTGCTGTTCTGTTCTTTTTTTTTTTTTTTTTTTTTTTTTTTGAATCAAAGAAAATTCACGAGAAGTGCATTGTCATGTTTTTATTGTGATCATTTCTAAAGCTGGATCAGTCTCATTTGTCACCACTTCCCAAACTTTTTACTTAAACAAATTTTCACAGGAAATCTCAGAATTTCAATGAATCTGTTTGTCAATATTTGATTGATTTCATATTGTGAAACAAACAAAAAAAATTGGTCACAGTTATTTTGAATTTTTAGAAAATTAATATTTTAAAAAATACACTTCTCTCATGGCTTTTGGTCAGGTGATCATTGGTTTGCCCACATTGAGAAAGAACGATTCCTATACTGAAAAGTCTCTGATTATGAAATTATATATCATAAATAGTTCTGTACAAATTTGGTTTTGCAGTAGCATCTTAGATTTTTAAATCATTGTGTTATGATCAAGTTTTGTGGCTGTAATTGTTTGAAACCTGTCTTTTCTCTTATTTCTGATTTAGTTATCGAAAAATTTTTGTATAAAGCTTTTTTAATTATATTCACTTGAAGTCATCTCCATCAACCATTAAGCTCAATTTCAATTAATGGAAAATAAATGAGTAGTAAATATGGGAAAATAGGACAGACTAAGTTCTGTAGCCTTGGTCAAGTAAGGGGAAGAAAACCCTGAATTCATACCAACCTTACTCCACTTAAAAATTGATCTTGTGTCACATCCACTTATCCTTTTTACAGAAAAAATGTTCCATATAAAGTAAAGTAAAGTTGGTGACCATAGTCGAGGGTGACCCCAAGTCTCCCTTTTTGATAGCTGGTGTAGGGGAGGGCGCTACCCTTTCCTTGAATTGCTCCACTTTACCCTTAATCCATACCTTATAATGTTGAGTGTTTAGCAAGAAGGAATCAAGTACCATTTTTTCAGTCTTTGGTATGACTCGACCTGGGATTAAACCCAGGTCTCCCGGGCCATTGGCGAACACTCTAACCATTATGTCAATGTCCGGTAAGCAAAACATAATTTACTGAACAAATGGTAAAGCAGCAATCACCTGCCATTCACATTAATGGTTGGTAGATGTTAACCACTTTTGATTTTAAGTTCTTTAGATTCTTGCTGGAAACTTTGATTCATGCTTATTTCTTATCCATTGAATTGTTTTTCTTGAAAATGTAAGCTCTTTATTGTATGAAAAATAAAAATGAATAGATTTTAAACCTGTAAATCATTTATGTACAGTCATTTTGTTTTTAAATTTTATCCTATTTAATGTCTGTCAGCCATATTGATGCTATCTGAAAGAGGCTTTGGCGGTACATATACTAAAAGAGGCTTATTCGCAAAAAGCAGTGGATAGGCTTTCAAATTAGATGATGAAAGTCCTAAATATGTATCTTTGAGAATTAATTAAAATCCCTTCCCAAACTATAATATAAGAGGTACAACCTGTCCCATAACATTTATCACATTTGTGTTTATACTGGCCTGGATTTAGGCCTTAAAAGCCTCCAAGGTTAATAGAATTTGGGGCCTTTTCATTATGTATGATCTTCTCTTGTCTATGTCTATAAAAGAAAAGGTATATCAAATTTAAAAACCCACTCTAACAAGAGGAACTCAAATACTCTAAAATGCTTAAATTTTTTTCAAATGATCCTTATTAAATCTGAAAATGAAGAAATCTTGTCTGTTCTTATGTTTTTTGGGTTTTTTTCTATCAGGAGCCTAAAACTTGGGTGGGGGCGTGCTTCCGGTACTGGACAACTTTAATGAAACAAAGGTAGTTGTTTTTGGTTTTACCAAAGGAGAAATATTAAGTTACTTGGTTATGTTTTCTGGAACAACTTTGTTGAGTTGTCTTTCAAAGTCTTCACTTGTTTTTTTGAGATCTGTTTTAATCCACTGCAAAAGAACTTTGATTTTGCCTTTATAACCTCTAATAGAGATCATTAAAAATTAAAACATTTTGTATAAAGTTATAACAAACATTATAGTTATTCTTTGAACTATTTTTTTACTCTTTGTTAGTTAAACATTTTCATTGAAATATGGCCAAACCAAGATAGGATGAGAGGGAACAAGTTAGTGTCGAAACCAGACCAGAGCAGACTACGTTAATGACATTGCTATAATAGCAAGGACTATACATAATAGATGTTCTTTGTGTATCACTATGAAAAGAAAGGTGAGCTTTTGAATTCATTCCATGTAGGAGCCAAATAGTTCCTATTATATCAAACACATTGCAACAAACAGAAGAATGGAAGTAGCCCATAGAACAGTGTCGATGGAAAGATTCACTGGTTGGATAGTTCTCAAATCCCATCAGGCTTTCCACCCTCTCACAAGTAGTCATGCTTCAAAACTATTTCTTTTGTTTGTTCCTCAAAAGAAAAGAAAATAAAGGAGCACAAATGACAAAATTAAGGAAGGCAGAAAAAAAGGGGAAACCAGAAATATCAAAAACTTTTTTAGGTTTCTTTAAATAATTAAAAATGCTATTATACATATTTACCAACCCCTCCACTCGAGCAGGATACGACACAAGGTCAATTTTTAAGCAGAGTTTAACAGGTTTGAATTAAGAGTTTTCCTTCTCCTAGACTAGTTGCCTCATCAAGGCTGAAAAACCCAGTCTGCCTGACTATTTACCCATAGCTGGAGGGAGAATAATGGGATTCATACCTTTCCCAAGGGTATTAGTGCTATGTGAAATGCAATCAGTCTCGTCCAGGATTTGAACTCGTGTCGCTGTGTCCATTTCCTATAATGATAACCATTACACCGCAGGCACCTCCATAATGAATTTTCAAAAATGCTATTATAACATTCTATTTTATCTTGATACCCACAACTTGGCATAAGTTGAAGGTAGGCAAGAAAATCTAGCCTTGTTACGGCAAACTGTCTTGAATTCAAAATCTCTTTCAAAATATCAGCAGAATAGGGTAAAATATTGAGGCAAACTGGGGTCTATATTAGTTGAAGGACAACAAAAGCAAATTTTTTAATGACATTAATATTAAGTTATATTGCCCACTTGCCCTTTTCTTGGTGGGGGTCAATCTCCATGGTGTAATGGTTAAAGTGCTAGACTGCAGCTTTGACCATGCAGGTTCAAACTCATAATATTCACTTTCAGACTAATACCATTGGGAAAGGTATGAACCCACTTATTCCCCACCCTGGCAATAAGTTGAATAGTATCACTGCCATTCTTCTAGTGGATAGCTTTGGTATTGAGTACTCCATAAAGGTTGATATGGAAAAACCAAACCAAACCTTTCTTTTGACAGCATTGCTGCCCTCTGGGTGAGACTTAAAATTCACTGATTGTATCCACAGTAGAGGATTAATGCCCACCAAAAAAGGGTTGTCTTGGGTGTGACACTAAACTGCATTTGATGGTGAGGTTTCAATCCTGGAAACCAAAAGAGTGTGGTGTACCTCTTTATTACCATTACACCTAAGTCCACTTAAACCCAGTGGTAGTACCAATTAGGTTCCCATCAATGGGTCAAATAGATCTGTTTAAAAATTATTTGTATTTGATTGGAATACTTAAAGTCATATAACAGTAAATCATTTGTATTAAGAATAGTAGCTCCAATCAATAATTGTTTTCTATGGATTGTTATTAGTTACTTGAAACCTTTTATTTGTATTCGATAGGAAAACTTGATAACATATAAGTGTGTGGAAAAACCTCTTAAATATTAACAGAAAAATGTAAAGATAAATGCACAATAAACACTATTCCCTAACCTCTAGCCATAAAATAAACCTAGACAGTTTGACATGCTGTTAAAATCAATCATATCTGGACAACATTGATATTGTGGAGAGGAGAAACCTGTTGCATGGGCAACTGCTAATCTTCAATGTAAGGTCCACATGCAGATCTGCATGTCTTTACAACTGATACCTATGTAAATAAGAGTTAAATTTTCCTTGAAGTAGTATTTTCTTGGGCTTATAGATTCATTTACATCAGCTTTTGCTGACCATATATTTACCCAACCCCTTCACCATGATAGTTGATATGCCTTTGAACTAAGTAGCCAAACCAAACCATGAGTAGGATGTGACACAAGGTCATTTTTTAAACACTGGTTTGAATTCAGTTTTTCCTTTCCTCAACTGGTTGCCATACCAAGGTTAAAGAATTCAGTTGGCACTACTATTTACCCATATTTCTTTTCTTAGGTCATTAGTGCAGAGCAAAACACAAACAAACTTATTTTGGATTTGAACTCAGCTTACCAAGTCCATGACAATTGTGGATAGTTTTTGATCTGCAGTCCTTGGCACAACACAGGATTGTGCAAGTGCAAAACTTTCTCCACTCACTAGACTGGGAAAAAAGCTTCGTGTAATGTTTATCATGATAAGGAATGGAATAAGTAAATAGAAAAGTTGACTGGGTTCTCTAGCCTTGGTAAGTCAACTTGGCTTGAAGAAGGAAAACTACGAATTCAAACAAGTGGTACTTCATTGAAAATTGACCTTATGTCACATCCTGCTAGTGGCCGAGAGATTGGATAAAATATATATTCTCACTAAACCTAGCTTCATGTAACTTGTTGGATAAACTGAAAATTCATTGCAATCCCATAGAGGACATTAAAAGAAATATGATGGTAGTGCTTTAAATGATATTAAAAAAATTCAAAGGTGCTTTGACCAATGGGAATCTCACTGGAATATTCAAGTTGAATGCCAAGAAAACTATTTTGAAGAAAATTAACATTTCATTCTTTGTTCTTTTCTGTCTTCATAAATACATATTTTGCCTTGATACTTTGTAAACATACTTCATATATATGAAAGACATTTATGAATTACCAACCTCTTTGCATTTGCAGGAAGTGACATCAGGTTAATTTTTTAGTGGCATTTAACAGGTTTGTAATCAGTTTTCCTTCTCTTAGACTGGTTAACATAACCAAGGTGAAATAGCTCATTTTGTCTACTATCTTTGGATGCATAATTTTTCTAATTAATGAATCTAATACCTTGCACAATGTGAAATGCAAACTGCTTTGTCCAGGACTTGAACTCTGGTTGCAGTGTTTATTCCCTATGATGATAACCATTACACCAAAAGCACTTCTCTTCATGGATATGCAGAAATATTCAAAGTGTAAAGTACAAAAATTTACTAATCCTCCTTGATTCTTGCTAAACAAATAGAATTTTTTGTTTATCTTACTAGCACTCAAACATTTAATTTTTTAATCATTTTTAACATAGAGATTGATACATTTTCCCCATCATTACATAAATAATGATGATGTAGAGTAAGTAAAACCATCTTTATACCTCTTCCCTCTCTAAGTAAAATAGTGAGAGAGACCTTATGGACATACCACACACTTGTCAGCCTTGTTGATGGTATATGGACCAGCTCAATGATCTTATTCGCTTGGTCTTGCTTGTTGTCTATGATTGTGACACCTTGGCCTCAAGGAGCTGTACCTCCAGGTTTTTATCTGCTTTGGCAGGACTAAGTTTATTGATTGGTGCCTGACACACCCGAGCAGAGAAATGCCAACAAGGCTAAGAGACTGCCCCATTGGTCTTGTGGGTAGCGTGTTCGCGAATGGTTCAGGAGACCAGGGTTCAATCCCAGGTCGTGTCATACTAAATACTTAGAAAATGCTTCATGATACCTCCTTGCTTAACCATATTTACGAACCCCTCCGCTCGGACAGGATATGACACAAGGTCAGTTTTTAAGTGGAGTTTAACAGGTTTGAATTCAGAGTATTCCTTCTCCTAGATTAGTTGCCTCACCAAGGCTGAAGAACCCAGTCTGTCCTACTATTTACCCATTGCAGGAGGGAGAACAATTGGATTCATACCTTTCCCAAGGGTATTAGTGCTATGTGAAATGCAACCAGTCTCATCCAGGATTTAAACTCGTCTCGCCGTGTCCATTTCCTACGACGATAACTATTACACCACAGGCACCTCCTTGCTTAACACTCATTATCATATTTACCAACCCCTCCACTCGGACAGGATATGACACAAGGTCAGTTTTTAAGCGGAGTTTAACAGGTTTGAATTCAGAGTATTCCTTCTCCTAGATTAGTTGCCTCACCAAGGCTGAAAAACCCAGTCTGTCCTACTATTTACCCATAGCAGGAGGGAGAACAATTGGATTCATACCTTCCCCAAGGGTATTAGTGCTATGTGGAATGCAATCAGTCTCGTCCAGGATTTGAACTCGTGTCGCCGTGTCCATTTCCTACGATGATAACTATTACACCACAGACACCTTATTATAAGGTAGGTATCAAGGGTAAAGTGGAGCAATCCAGGGAAAGGAGTAGCACCCTTTCCTACACCTTGGTCTTGTAGCTATTGAAAAGGGAGCCTTCGGTTTGCCCTTGACTATGGTCACCAACTTTACTTTTACAAGTCATGTGTGCTTCAGCCTGTGTGCTTCCACTTTAAAAAAGGCCTTTTGCCACACTTCATTTTGGTGGGGAGATGAACAAATACCATCCTTGTACCTTTTCAGTGTTAACATCATATATGTGTGGCCTATGCAGTAAAACATCCCAACTATACGAACACCTATACTAGAATTTTTGTTGCTTTGGGGCCTAACAAGATGATACTTTCTGATATTCTCACGGATGTTTTCATTGAAGATCAAATTCCTGATTTATATCATGAAGTTAGTGTCATGTCATCTTGAATCAAAGCTACAACATGGGTAGTGTTGATGAACGTGGATGGACTACATAATGCTTGTCCAGTGCATTTTCATTCCCCTGCTCAGTAAATGCACTATACACAGCAACAAATTTACTGTGAATGGCTAGTATTATGGGATGAGATTTAGACACTCAAAAGGTACATCATTTGAAAATTGCTACTGATAATGTCATGAATATCTTCAATGTAACTGATAGCTTATTGTATGGACTCAGATCAAGCAACTGAACATCTTATTACAGCTTGCACCTGTGTGTTCAATTGGTGTTATATGACATCTCATATACATGTGCACTAAATATTAACTGTTGTGATGTAATGGAATCTGACCATCAGCCTCAACTCTCTAGATCCCATGTATTGGACATTTGTAGAGGCATGATTGACAGGTGACAATTCAGAGTTCATTACTGCAAAAGCAAGCTTAGATATCAAATGGATGCTCATTGATTGGTCATAGGCAGTCATGTGAGATTTTAGAAACTTAGATTTCAAAAATTAGTTTGGATTTCAGTGAACAACAAACATTTTTTAGAGTTTGAGGAGGTATGATTGATAAGTCAAAGTTTGTTACTGCTTAAGCAAGCCTGGGTGCTTATTGATCAGCTACAGACAGTCATATGGAATTTGAGAGACTAGGATTAAAAAAGTTGGAGTTTCAGAGATTGACTATCAATGTGCTGTGTGGGTGCGTGAGTGTGTGTGAGCATATATATATATATATACACACACACACACACACAATAGTTATCTATTCAGTCAACCTAAAGAAAAAATAAAAAGGGAGATATATATATATATATATATATATATATATATATATATATATATATATAAACAATTGATGATAAAAACATAAGATATATATTAACGAACAAGTTTGTGAAAAGTTATATTTTTCTTTAGGTTGACTGCATAGATAATTATTGGCTTCTTCTTGTGAGTGTACATATATATATATATATATATATATATATATATATATATATATCATCATCATCATCATCATCATCATCATCATGTTGAGCTGCAAGCTCAAATTTCCCTGATTCTCTCGCCATCCATCACTTCCGGCAGATCTTTTAGACTACATTTGTATCCATACTAGTTGTTGTAGATAAGTTCTAGTTGCTCGTCCAACACTTGCACATCCTTATGAAAGGGTCCATAAGAGAATGTTGCTTATGAGTTCATCTTTACTTATATATATTAGGGGGGTTCTCCCATTATGAAGTATATATTAGTGCCTCAAAGTTCAGTTAAAAATATGAACTATTAGACTGCTTACACAGATGATTTTTTTTCATAGAAGCAAAGACTTGTGATGGGCCAGCCTCACTCTTTGGTTGAACTGATAACAGGGTGCACCACTGCATCTTTCAACAGCACTCCTCAAGCTTTGAATTTCGAGTTTTTTCTTCTCTTAGACTGGTTGCCTTACCAAGCCCAGTCTGCCCAACAATATATCCCAGAATTAGGGGAAGAATAGAAGGATTTGTATCTTTCATGAGGGTATTACCACAAAGAGGAAAGTAAAGAACCTCATTCAGAATTTGAACTTGGTTCATTGAATCCATTTGCTGTGACAGCGTTACACCACATAATTCATAAGCACATTCATATATATTCTATTCCCACTTACACTCTCATATGTATTCTACTCATACCACACATGCACATACATTTATATGTATCCTGTTCACAAACACACACACATACACACACACACACACACACACACACACTTATATCTATCCTATTTGTGTGCACACACACACGCTTATATGTATTCTATTTGCACATACACACTCATGTCTTCTATTCATACACTCTTAAATGTATTCTATACACACACACACACACGCACTTAAATGTATTCTATACACACAGACACTTAGATGTAATCTATACACACACATGCACACTTAAATGTATTCTATACACACACACTGACTTATAAGTATTCTATTCACACACACACATATATATTCTATTTACATACACACACACACTCATATGTATTCTATTCACATATGCACACATTCTCATGTATTTTATTCATACATACACACACACACTGATTTGTATTTTATTCATTCACACACACACACACACATGATTGTTTCTGTTATGAGATTTACAAAATTTTAAAAGTATTCATTTTACCTGTTTCAAACTAAGAACATAGCAAAGTAACATAAAAAGAAAAAAAAAAAGAAGAAAAACAACCTACAAATAAACAGACAATATACCTTAAAGCAAATTTTTACATAAAGGAAAAAGTAAATGTTTTACGGAGAGAAAAAAAAAGGGAATAAAAAAGATAAAAATGCTTTTGATTTAAAATTCGACTGTGGCACTGAGTTTTCAGTAATTACCATTTCAATAATGTAAACAGAGGCATGTGAATATTATCTGAGATTAGCAGCTATTCATTATCAAATCAGGGGGAGGGTGAGGTTCGGTTGTAACGGAAGATAAAACTGAAAACCTGAAAAACACCTGTAAATTGGCCCTAAGTTATTTTGTGAAGATTTACTGTTTGCCAAACACTCACATTATTCATCACTGCATAATAAAATGATGTGAACCTCACAATGTAATTAACTCTGTCACTTGTCTTCTTCATCGATCTTTGCTCATGCACAAGAGTGCTAAAAAAAATTCCTCCCAAAAACGGGGAGGTTCTGCTTTTGTGAACTGGACTTAGAATTATACAGAAGATACAGAGGGAATTAGGTGAATTTATTTAAAGGGTGAGAGGGTCCAGAAAGAGGCTCAGTTGGTAGGACTTAGGATAAGATACAGAGGGAATTAGGGGAATTTATTTAAAGGGTGAGAGGGTCCAGAAAGAGGCTCAGTTGGTAGGACTTAGGATAAGATATCAAAATTAGTCACTTGATATTTTTTTTCAATTTTCATGTTAAAAATATGCCTTCAGTTTGAAATATATTTATATGCTTATCTACCTTTTTATAATTCTATTCATAAAAATACAAAAGAAAATCAAATGTTTACATATCAATCATTTTATATATGTGTATATCTCTATCATTTCTGTTTACCCTGTATCTGCTGTCTCTCTCCCTCCCTGTTTGTGTGTATATATATATATGTGTGTGTGTGTGTGTGTAAACCTTATCATTTCTTTCCTGATCTGGTTCTAACACCTCTTTCTCTCTCTCTCTCATATATATGTCATTTTTACTCTGTCCTGTGTCTGACATCTTTCTATCTCTCTCTCTCTCCCTATATATATATATATATATATATATATATATATATACACACACAACCTCTATGTATGATCAGGAGGTGAAATAAGGTCAATTTTTAAGCAAAGTCTAACAAGTCTGAATTCAGAGTTTTCCTTTTCTTTGACTGGTTGCCATATCAAGGTTAAATAGTCAGTCTGCACTACTATTTATCCATTGCTAAAAAGAGAATAATTGGATTCATACCTTTACCAAAGGTAATATGAAATGCAAACAACTTTGTCCAAGATTTGAACTCTTGTCAACATGTTCATTTTCTATAACAACAACCATTACACCATGAGCACCTCTCTCTTACTCTCTCTCTCTCTCTCTATATATATATATATATATATATATATAAATGAGTGTTTGGGTAAAAGAAAAGGCAGACACAAAAAAAATACAATCAGGTTTTATAATATTTCATAGTATTTTCACATTAGAATCATATCAAGCATACATTTTAGAATTTTAGATTTAAAAGGGTTATGATTATCCCTTTGTTGCCATTTGATGAGTATACAAAGCCATTGTAAGTAATGATTAATATCTGTGTCTATTTGTTTGTTCTATTCTGTTGATATTTCATACAACTAACCTATCTTGGTCTGTTCATATCTATCTTAGAGATTTTAAAACACTTGTAAAGAAATAAAAAATATTTTCAATATTTCTCAAGTTAGAATAGTTTTGATTTTACTAATTTTTACCATCTTTCAGCCCTATTTTTTATATATATGAACTAAACTGACAATTTTTCTTTCTGCTAAAATCTCTTAGATTTAATTAACAAAGTTATTTTATCACATTCAGCTGCTACTTTTACAAATCCAGTTTCATATATATATATATATATATATATAGATCGATTGAGAGATGTCAGTGAAAAAAAACAGGTTTTATTTAACAGATATTTCTTTTTCAATATGATCTTCTTCCTAGTCAATGCACTTAATTCAGAACTGAATATAAATCACATATATTAAACATTATACAGATCGTTAGTATTTGTTTCAGTCAAATAAAACTGTTTAATCATTTACAAAGGATTATTATTAGTAGCTATGTACAAATTATTTATATTACATAGAAATACTTGATAAAATAAAATTACTCATATTGAACTGGAATACTTCAAAGTTTGTGCAAACAAATGAGCTCTAATAACTTATTTAAAAATAAAGTTACCTACAAACTATTTGCTTACAAATTTTATATATAAAAACAGGATTAGGCATTAAATAACCCACAAGGGTTGATATGCCATGAAACAATCAACCAACCAAACATCACACACTGATTAATTTTACCCTCTAAAATGATCAAAAATAAAATTACATTCCTCTAGATAATAATGCCAATTTCAACCTTGTTACAGTGTATGTATGGAGGTTCAATTCCTGTTGACATACCATTCATTTTTTTACTTGTTTCTTAAGTATATGTGTTTACACATATATATATATATATATATATATAAGTTCTTGTATAGTTATGTTTTTATATGTAAGTTATCGTATGGTTATATGTGTGTGTTTATATATAAGTGCTTGTATGGTTATGTATGTGTTTATATATATGTATATGCGATCATATATTTGCGTGTACACACACACACACACATGTGTATGCGCATGTGTTTACTTGTTTATGTGAATATATATTCATATATGCTTATATATTTGCATATATATATATATATATATATATATATATATGCTTTTGTATTTGTATGTGTGTGTGTGTGTGTGTGTGCTTATATATATATGGGCAGAGGCTTTTTTGTGCATTTATATATGTGTGTGCTTATATATATATATATATATATATATATATGCACACACATACACATGCTTATATATATATATATATATATACATACATATATGTGTATATATTATATATACATACACACATGCTCATGTGAGTAATTTCTTTTATATATGGTAAACTATTCCAATTTTATTTTGAAATTTGCTGTTTATTTAATTTAGGATTGAAAACATTTGTTGAAAACAAGAAAAAATAAAAAGGGAAATTTTCCTTTGGAGTCT
>OY757907.1:89030042-89315042 GCA_963585895.1 Sepioteuthis lessoniana
AATATATACATATATATGCTTGTGGGTTATATGTATTTCTTGTTCCGCACACACATACACATATGTGGGTGTGTGCTTATTCATGCATTCATATTTATATGTTATTTCCTCAGATTTTAAATGAATAAGTTAACTATTATAAGAAACTGAAAAACATATCTTGACTGCATAAATAATTCAAATTCATAATAAGAATTCAAAATAATTTTTTAAAACAGAATTTTCATCATTTAAAATCAAAAATCTAAACTGAAAAAATTTCATCCAGGAATTTTTTTGGTAAAGTTCATTTTTTTTCCAAGAAAAAGAAATCATAAATTCTTCATTCTTGCAACATGAATTTATCCCTGTAATCAAGATTTAAAAAATTTTTTAAATATTATGTCTATTTCTTTGTTTAATTGAGTTTTTCATTTGAAAATTTTCAAATTTATATCATATATCTCTTCTCTTTGTTGCTTTTACAAAATCAAATGGTGTAAAAATTAAATATTTTTCATATATTCTATTTCCCAATATCTCACTGAAAAACTACAGAAGACCAAAATAATTTCACTTATAGGCTCTCCAACTGTGATTCTGCAATTTTGTATTCTTTGGCGGGGGCACCCCTCTTGGATCCCAAGCCCTATCTCTTGTAACCCTTTCTACACCTACAACATAAACTAAACTGATATTTTTGTATTAGTTGTATTTTTTATAAGACATACATGTCAAGTGTTTGTGACATAATTTTTATCAAGATTTTTTGTCCAAAAAGCACACCTTAGTTTTGATGCTTTTTTGCTGTTTCCCATGACTTCTTTGCCTCACCATCTTCTTGGATTTTTCCGCTGACTCCCAACAGGGAGAGGCAAACTATCCACTTTTAGAACCACTGGTTTTAAGACTATCTTTTTTTGTTAGATCTTAGGATTTTTTTTTAAGTATGAAAAGATTTGAATACTGAATTTCTATTACTGATTCTTTATAATACTTTTGTACATTTGTATGATTGTGTGCATATTTACTGAACTCCCTCTAACCCAGTCCTGTTGGCCAAACTTAAAAAAAACACCTGTTCAATTCTCTACATAGATCCTCACCAAAAAAGGGGGTATCTTTTGTATAACACTCACTTTCATTTAATGGTGAGGCTACAGTTCTGGGGAGCATGTAGTCACTCCTTTATTGCCAGTTCTTCTCTGTCCTGGAATGTTTGTTAGGGTCCCATCTATGGGTCAAATAGATCTATTTGAAAATTATTAGGATTAGATTGGAATACTTGACATATTATAACTGTGAACAAACAAATGATTATTAAATAAGAATATTTACTTGAAAACATATAATTTTTTTAATTATTAGTATTTAATAGGAATATGGAATTCCATATAACTGTGCAAACAATTGATTTTATCATCAAATAAAAAACATGTGATATTAAAAAAAGGATTGCAATGGTTCATTGAAGATACAAATAGTTATGACTCTAATCCTTTACAAATGAAACAAATTTCTGCAATAAGTAGCCCATAAGGAGTTGATGAGTCATTAAACAGAACCAACTCTCCTTCACGGGCAGGATGGCCCATAAATTAAGTTTTTACAACTGGTTTGAATTCAGTTTTCCAATATCAGTTGCAATATGAAAAATAAGAAGTGCAGTCTGCTCTCCAGTGTATCCATAACCGTAGAAAAAAGTAAAAGTTGGCAACCTTAGTTGAGGGTGACCCAAAGGCTCCCTTTTCAATAGCTACTACACCAAGGTGTAGGGGAGGGTGGTACTCCATTCCCTGGCATAGATGAATAAAGGCTTTTCTCTAAGACGTTACCATAAAGTCAGATTTATTTTCCTATGATGATAAGTTATGTTGTGTGCGTCTCCATGTATAGTTACCCAACCCCTCCACTGCCAGCAGGATGAGATATAAAGACAGTTTAAGTAGAGCTAAGCTGGTGTGAAGTCATAGTTTTCCTTCTCCTAGACTTTTTGCCTAACCATTGCTAAAGAACCTAATATGCCCTACAATTTAACTCTAGGGGGTGTCCTCGTGGTGTAATGGTTAAAGCGATGGCCTGCGGAATTGTAGTACGTGGGTTCGTACTCCAGTCATGCTATTACATTCACTTTCAGGCAAATACCCTTGGGAAAGGTATGAACCCCCTTATCCTCCCAGCTATGGGTTAAATAGTAGCAGTACTATTCTTCTAGGAGAATGGCTTTGGCATTAAATAACCTACAAAGGTTGATATGCCATTAAACAAAGAAACCAATTTAACTCTACCAAGAGAGAGAACAGATGGATTCATGTTTTTCTTATGAGCATTAGCGCAAAGTGAAACACAAAGAGCCTCATCCTGGATTTGAACTCAGGTCGCTGATTTCTTTTACAGTGTGAGTGTGTGTTGGTGAAAAAAAAATAACAAAAGAATCTGGCTAATGAAACTTTTAAAACTTACAACTCCAAAGAATCCATGCTGGGATGTAATCTTCTTCTTCTTTTATTTCTGTACAGTGTCCTTGTAAAACCTTGATCATCATCATCTTACCACTCCACTGTATTGAATGTGACCAGTAACTGTTTGTATTGCACAGGTCAAAAATCTGTCTGCATCAAAAGGTTGCTTTTCCTGCTCATTTCTCTGATGTTCACTGAATTTGTGTTCGTTACTGTCTGTCTCTCATCTCTCCCGGATGCAGCTCAGTGGAACTATGAAAAGTTGCCTCTGTTGTTGTCTAGTGTTTCCAACAAGAATTTTCACCTTCCTGTCCACCCTTGGCCATCAAATATGACTGGCTGGTTCGTGTGGCTATCCATTTTAGGTGCTCATAACCAACATCCCTACCCCACTAAACATGCCTTTAACTTTTACAAAGGATATCCTGTCAAGTCTTTTACACAAACCCACCCTCAGTGTTTACGCACCCTAACTTTCAGGTGTCATGGTACATGTGGCTTCCACTTCTATTTTATTTATCAATTTTTGTTTTAACCTCGGATTTACATTACAAGTCTTCATTTTTTGTCTTGAAAGTTGTAGAGTGCGTGTTTGTGTGTGCCATGTGAGAGAGTGATTGTGATGAATAACTAAAAATAAATGCAAACGAATTAAAAATTAGTTTAATTTAACAAAACTTTAATACATAAGTTGCTGAAAAGTTCTTGGCCTGACCAAGAGCTATACACCTTATATCTGATTGTTTTCTGCAGTTTAACACATTTAGTACATTAAAGTCAGACCTGACTCTTAAAATGAAGTGCAGTTTCTTCCAAGCAGTGATTGTGTCAATACTGCTATATGGATGCACCACATGCATGCTAATTAAACATATGGAGAAAAAGCTTGATGGCAATTAGACAAGAATGCTGTGAGCAATATTGAACAAGTCCTGGAGACAGCACCCCACAAAGCAGCAGCTATACGGCCACCTACCCCCCATCACGAAAACTATCAAAATTAGACAAACCAGACATGTAGGACACTGCTGGAGAACTAGGGATGAGCTCATAAGTGATGTACTCTTGTGGACCCCTTCACATGGACGAGCAAAGACAGGACGTCCAGCTTGAACCTACATACATCAGCTATGTCCTGATACGGGATGTACCCTTGAGGATCTGCCGAAAACAATGGATGATAGGGAGATGTGGCGAGAGAGGGTCAGGAATATCTTTGCTGATAGCACGACATGATGACGATGACATTATTTCTAAAGTCACATTTAACTCTTCCAAGAAAATGTTGATAAAAATCAAGATACCATTCCTTTCTTACTTGCACAAAGAATTATTCTACAACCTTCTTACAAACCTCTTAACAGATAAATAGGACTTAGAAGTGTATATATACAAGGTGTGTTCAAAAAGTTCTGAGACTGAAGTTTTATTACAAATTAAGTACTTTATATTATTTTTAGGGATTATTCAAGATAAGGGGTATTTTTTTAAAGCAAAATAAATTCTTTTTCTCTTAATTTTTTACATAGATTCAAACTGCGTTGTTTGGAATTGGATTTTGACAAAAATTATTTTAATTTTTGTGGAAATAGTTTTCTTTTAAGGCTATTCAAAATGGTGGCAAATCAAGCAGTGCTCCAGGCTTGAATAGAGGTCTATCATCAAATTTTTGATGGCTGAGAAGTGCAAAACCATGAGAAAATTACAGAAGAATGTGTGACATATATGTTTCACTTAAAAATATTTACAAATGGGTGAAACAGTAAAAATGATGATGCTGACTGGCTTGTGGAACATGAAAGGACCCATCACTAATGATTTCCCTGACAAAGGTGTAACTGTAAACAGTCATTCCCATTGCCAACTTCTTAAGCAAAACTCATTTATTGAATGACCCTCATTCTTTAATAATTAATATTCAAAGAATTATTCCCCAACCTTCCGATAAATCTCTCCATAGATAGCTAAAACCAAGACAGACATATGCATATGCTAGGTGTGTTCAAAAAGTATTGAGCCTGAAGACAGAAATGGACAATGAATGAAATATTAATGATTCTATACATGTTTACCAACCCCTCCGCTCAGGCAGGATATGACACAAGGTCAATTTTTAAGCAGAGTTTAACAGGTTTGAATTAAGAGTTTTCCTTCTCCTTGACTAGTTGCCTCACCAAGGCTGAAGAACCCAGTCTGTTCTACTATTTACCCATAGCTTGAGGGAGAATAATTGGATTCATACCTTTCCCAGTGGTATTAGTGCTAAGTGAAATACAATTAGCCTGGTCCAGGATTTGAACTCGTGTCACCGTGTCCATTTCCTACAATGATGACCATTACAATATTAATGATTCTATATGTCACCACTTTATTATATAAGTCTTTCAACTATTCAAACTTCATTTAATTTAAGATTTTAAAAAATCAAAACTTTAGTCTTGATACTGTTTGATCACACCTAGTGTAAATACTCATCCCTTTCAACTACAGGCACAAGGTCATTTTTTTTAAGTGGAGTACAAATGATGTTAATTCTGAGTTGGTTACTGCATTGATTTATGGTGAACAAGTACTTACGTTACATTCAAAATGAATGTTCTATGAGGTGCTTTAACTAATAAGCTAAACTTAGTAACACTGATTCTTCTTGGATGTTCCATATTTCTGGCCTTGTGCCAAACTCAGCTCTACTCAAGAAATCACCACTTTACATTCAGAATTAAATCATTACCCCAAAATGATAACTGCTGAGTAATCACCTACGACACTGATACACAGTCTTCCTCTCTTACAACTTCAGTCCCATAATAATTGTTACATTTGCATATATATTTCATCCACTAAAATGTAACAACTTTTATGGGATGGAGAATGCAGTTATTCATTTTTTAAGTATTTTTGTTATAACCCCTTTGATATATCTTATTTACTCAACATTGATCCAGTGCTTTTCAATCCAGTGATTTAACCCCTATGCCATTCCCTGGGATCCATGAGAGCTGTTTTCATAATCCTGTATCTATTGTTTCGGGTATATGCTTCATCTCCTCGCTACCACGCCAACTCCACCCCCTTTGGAAAGTAGAAATAGGTTGTGGCATTAATAAGGCTTAATGCTTGTGCCAAATGGCATTTAATGAGCCACTTCCAGACAGTTCACTTGTTTTATGAACTTTGATGTCTATTGCTTCTAGAAGGCTGCAGTCAAGTGAAAGCCTTTTGGATTGTTTGAAAATTAAGTTACACAACAAATATAAAGCTGATCTGATGGCATTTGTCATATCATTAACATTCATGCAGTTACTTATAGGAGCATCACATATACACACACAGACATATAATATTTCTTGTAGACAGACATCTTAGATGTGTTTATAGTTATAGTCACACATATTTTACTTATACACATTTCTTGTACATGTTCACATGAACATTCATACACAAACATTTCTTATGTGTATGTGTTCTGATATTTACATTGTCCCTCTCTCTTTCTCTTGCATATATATATATGTATATATTCACATTTGATCACCAAAGTTAAGCAACAATGAGCCTGTTCAGTACTTAAATGCTGGTGGGGGTGGGGGTCCTCGTGGTGTAATGGTTAAAGCAATGGACTGCGGAATCGTACAATATTGGTATTATATGTTGGGATGAGATTTGAGTTAGAATACAATAATAATTTGTATTAGTTATAATGTGTTGATGATATATTGCGTATATAACAAAATGATCCATGATAGTACGTTAGGAAAATAATGATAAGACGTTGGAATACTTGTTAGTATTACCTAAATTCTTTTATGTACGATGATGATTATAACTGAAGAGCAAAATGTTATCATGACAAAATTAAGGAAATAAATGATAGGTTTGGGAGTTATGGGTAATAGGTGGGGGGGTTGTGATGGTTATTCTTAATAGCTAACTGTATAGTGTTTACGTTATATGACTTATATGTTATTGTAATAAATGATGGAGTGTATATGGTAGATAAGATGAATGTACTGTGTTAAGGCCTATTATTAACACTCATGAAAACATAATGTCAACAGTTCCCCAGTCGGCTGGAGCTGTAGAATACACCGACTGGATCTCTGCAGAGGGGTAAGACCACCCCGCCTGCTCCAACAAGTGTCCAGGAATCTGATGGTGAGGTTCCAGTAATGCTGGAGCTTTGAGAAATGTGGAGTGCCCCTTCATTGCCATCGCTCCCAGGTCCACACTGGCCCAAAGTGGTAGCACCTGATGAGAGTCATATCTATGGGTTAAATAGAACTAAACCGTGGTTTCTTGAGTTTACTGTTTTTTGCATTTAAACTGTGTACTTATGCTAAACTGAATTGCCCAAAATAGAACTGTTTTGACATCTAAACTGTGTACTTATACTAAACTGAATTATCTGAAATGAAACTGTTTTGACACTAACTCTGTGTATTGCCCAGTCAGCTGGGCCTGTAGAATACACTGATTGCACTTCTGCAGAGGGGTAAGACCACCCCCAATGAGTGTCCTGGATATGACACTAAACAATCTGATAGTGAGGTTCCAGTGATGCTGGAGCTTTGGGGAATGCGGAGCACCCCTTCATTGCCATTGCTCCTCAGATCCACTCTGGCTCGGTGTGGTAGCACCTGATATGGGTTAGATAGAACTGCATACTTATGCTAAACTGAATTGTTTGAATTAGAACTGTTTGACTAAACTGAATAGCTTCAAATAGAAAAGTTTTTGACAAATAAACTGTACTTACATTTAAACTGTGTGCTTATGCTAAACTGAATTGTTTGAAATGGAACTGTTTTTAACATTGAAACTGTACTTACACTAAATTGAATTGTTTGATATAGAACTGTTTTGACATTTAACTGTGTGAAAACAAAATCTATACTCATACTAAACTGAATTGGCAGAATTAGAACTGTTTGAATAAACTGAATGGCTGGAAATAGAAATGTTTTTTACAATTAAGCTGTGTACTCATGCTAAACTGAATTGTTTGAAATAGAACTGACTATAAATGGATTTGGTGTTAAATAGCCTACAAGGGTCAATATGCCATAAAACCCAAACAACCAACCTACCAAAATAATGTCAACAGGTTGTGGGAGCATATGAAGAAGGATATGGGGATTAATGGAGGAAGGTGGTACATACATTGCAATGAGTGTGATGGTTGATGGAGGAAAATGGTACTTACGGTGCTTAAGGTGTGGTGAGGTGTCCTTTGTGTTTTTTTTGTGTTTTTTTATTGGAATAGAGGTGTTAGATGGGTTATGTGAATGGGTCGAAGTGTAAGAGATGTTTGTTTTCGTGCCTGCATTTGGAAAGAATTTCAGATTTTTTATTTATCAGGGTATTTTGTGAGTGTGTGTGTAGGTATGTATGTATATATATATATATATATATATATAGTTTGGATAGCATTGACACAAATTCAATCTTGCTCTGATCATTATATTGGTGATAAACTGACAGCCACCAAGTACCACTAATTCTGTATCTCCACTGTCCTAACTTAGAAATATATGCTCTATCACCAGTATTGAGCACTGTAATTTATAATTATAGCTAACTTACATCATTATTTTTGCTATAAATATAATGTTTTATGAAATTATCAATAACCTTGTTTAATTACAAAGATTATGAAAGTTAACACTTTTCAATATATATGCAATGTATTTGAAAATATATGTGAACATTAGAATGATATTATAAATTGATCAAGAAATTTGTGATTGTGTTTGCTTGTGTGTGTGTGCATATATAATCAAGTGTAATGATAATCATTGTTGGCAATGGACACAACAACTGAAGTTCGAATCCTGAATGAAGTTGTTTGCATTTTTCTCTTGCTATAGGTTTGATAGACTAGACTCTTTGATCTTGGTATGACAACTTGTCTAGAAGAAGGAAATTTCTAAATTTAAACATTTTGAACTCTACTTGAAAAATAGACCATGTGTCACTTCCTGCTCATGTAGAGGGGTTGGTAAATACATATCTACAAAAGTAATAGGACAGTAATAATATCATAATCAATATTTTTCATAAAAACTAAGTGTCTAACAGCCCCTTGCAATACTGACTCAAAACAGATGGGAAATGTAGCTCCCTTTGATACTTTTTACAATATCAATATTCTTTGCAAAATGAACATTCCCTTTGCACCTACTGGGGGAAATAGGTCCCCACAAATTCATAGGCTCATGCCAACTCATCTACTTATTCTCCCCTGCTGTTCTGGCCTGTTAACATGTCAAAGTTAAGAAAATTAACTTCCCTATTAGTTCTGCTTCACTGTCTGTGACTGTTGTCAACAAAAGAAAGAAAAATATTCATATGCAGGACAAATTTAAACAAAAAAAAACTTGCACAGTATAAATAGATAAAACTAGAGCTACTATGTCAGTGAAAACGGTATTTTTAAAATGCAAATATTTCACCCCACTGATCCTCAGACAACTTCGTTTTTTAATCTAGCAAGTTACTAACTCTCTTGGCAGGGCTTAGAATACACAAACTGTATCCCCAGAAATAATACCCCCCTGCCAAAAAAAGGGTATCCTGAGTATGACACAATACTGCATCTGGGGAGTGTGGAGTTCTCATTCACCATCATTAATCCCAGACCCACTCTGAGGGGTACTACCTCTTATTTGTACTTGATAGGATCATGTGCATAAAGAATCTCTTCAGAAAAAAAACTACACAAGAAATGTAGATATGAATGTACAATGAATGCAATTCCCTAACTAGGTTTAAAATATGTTAACATGCAATTAAAATCAATCAATCTAGCTAAGGGTAAAAATCTTTGTTCCTTTTTACTCTCAGATGAAGTCCTCATAGCATAGTAGCTAATGTGACTGAACTGTGTCATTGTAATATGCAAATTGAAACTCCAGTATAACACGCAAAGGTAGATATGTCATTATATGAATAAACCAAATGGCATATCAGCCATTGAAGGTTATCTAATGCCAAATCCTTTTTATACATCTATATAAAATATATGATTTCTAAACAGATAACATTTTTAAACGAGCCTGAGCTCATTTTTTTTCACACAGTTAAATGGTTTCACTAATTTCAATCTAACATGAATAATTCTATGTACTATTTTTCCCCCATTTGCACACAGATAAATATTTTCAAGTATTGCTATTTAACACAAACAATTCACTTAAACTTCAGTCATTCATTTACATACAGTTAAATTTTCAAAGAATTCAATTTAGCATAAGTTATTTGTTTGCATTCAGTTTAAATGTCAAATTGTTCTATTAGACCCATAGCTAAGATACTCCTGCTCAGGACCAGAATGGACCTGGGAGCAATGGCAATAAAGGCTACTCTGCATTCCCCAAAGCTACAGCATTACTGAAGCCTCACCATCAGATTGTTTAGTGTCATATTCAGGACAGTCATTGGGGGAATCTTACCTCTCTGCAGAGCTGCAGTAGGTGTACTCTACAGCCCCAACCGACTGGGGCAACACTTTTTAGAGTCTTAAATAATGTCCATTTGTTATGTGTTTGTTATAATCCTTAAGCACCCTACCGAAAAGTATTTTTTCTTCCAGACACAAAAATATGAAAACTTGACAAAAAATCTGTAAAATGTTTAAAAGAACCAATTTTCTCATGGCAAATATTTTGAATAAGACATCAACATCAAATTCTAACATTATTCTACAGTTGCTGACAGTTGGAATATGAGACCTGCTCTTTATGTCAACCAAAAAGGAACGGAGAGATAAAGAAGACCTTCAAAGTCAAACTGAGAATTCACAAACATCTTGGAGGCGGACCCACTAGTCTTTGACACCATGTCACACAAAATGCCAACTTTTGATCTTGCGGGACCAAGTGAACCATGACAAAGAATGGAAAAATGGTAAAACATGCATTTAGTTTCTTCTGCATGAGTAATGCTATTCTTTAGTTTGTTCTTTATCCTTTCTTTTCTTGAGTCACAGACTTTGTTTAACAATTTGGTGAAAGCTCTAAATACTCTCCCCTCTCTTCTCTTGAGAAAAATATGGATTAATTTGGCCTTAAAAGCTATTGATTAGTTTGGCCTTAAAAGCTGTACTGTAAGCTTTATCACCTTTTTTTTCAGTCTATCAAACACTAAATAGATATTATCTTTTATTCATTTTTATTTTTAGAGAAAGCCTTGTTAGCCATTATTATCATAACTAATTTTGACAAGTACTAGCTTTCATCTGTAATTTTTAGTTGCTTTGTATCACAATTAAGTCAGATTGTGAAAGTACTGCAGCAAAAAACAGTACAGATTGGAAAAAATAACAATGACAGATAACCTCTCAAGACAATGCTTTATCTAAAAAAATCATTTTAATATTATTGTGCAAAAAAAAAAGAAATATGATGTCAAGAAAGATCAAGAATTGAGAAAGAAATTAATTTAAAGGTTTGATTTGGGATTTGACAAACCAATGGCTGCTTATAGGTCAGTTGATAGAGCAGCTGGTATGTTTAACTATGTTTCCCTGAGACAAAAAGAGATGTGTTTGAATCTCACTGAGAACTGATCATTTATTATTTCTGATTTGCACTGTTTTTGTTGCTTTCGGTTGATGACCTAAGTGAGTTGCAATAAAAAGCAACTAAAAATCAAAGATGAAAAAAAATTCCAGTTGAAATTAATAATAATAATAATAATAATAATGTAGATATATTTTATAATCAAATGATCCATTATTTAATTAATCTTCCCTACTTTTTGGCATCTATAGAGTCAGTGACCTTACGTATAAAAATAAAAAAAATTCCCATCTTGAATGTGGCGTTTTTTTGTTCTTTTTCCCAATATTTATAAAAGAAAAATAACATTTAAGATTTCACTGAAAAAAAAATCAAAATCTCCAAATTCATTCACAATCATTTTTGTCTTTCTTTTCTTTTAATGCTACCACTTTTTTTTCTGCTGCTTCTTCATCTCTTTCTTTTTTGTATTTCTTCATTTTTCTTATCTCTATCATCATCAATCATTATTAATGTTCCTTGCATTATTTTCATTTTTACTAATGCAGCAACAAACAATTCTCTGTGTATGATCTTTGATATGAAAATCTTGTCGATCAAACAGTCTTAAAATATGCTTGAAAATAACTAATTAACAAAGTGTGTGGTTGTTTTTGTTAATATTTCAAGGTTTGTTTGTATTATCTTCCAAAAATGTTTTCAGGCAGAAGCATTGAAACCAGAACAGAATCATTCTCGTTTGTTTATTTTTAGTTGACTTAAATGTGGGATAAAAGTGAGACTTTTATTAACTTTTGAAAAAAAATGTTGCTATCTAAAAGGATTTCTCTCTGTTCACAGCTATTAAATGCATTTATATATATATTTTTTAGTATCATTCCTCTTTTCTCTATATTTGTTGCTGTTATTGTGTTGCTTATTTTTATAAGTAAAATTCTAAAAATAAATGTCACTCTTTAAAAATAGGTAAAACAAGCAAATGGGAAGAAATGATAAAACAGATACTAATGTATGATCTTTATCTGAAGAAGAAAAATGATTTTTTTCATTTTGTTTTGAACTTTAGGAGGTCTAAGTTGTTTCATTTTATTTTTTTCTGTTTTATTTTATTTATTTATTTAGTATAAAAACAGGAGAAATGAACTGCCCATTGGCCTATTGAGTTGAGTGTTCGCCAATGGCCCGGGAGACTGGGGTTCATACCCAGGTCGAGTCATACCAAAGACTCAAAAAATGGTACTTGATATCTCCTTGCTTAACACTCAGCTTTATAAGGTACATATCAAGGGTAAAGTGGAGCAATCCAAGGAAAGGGGTAGCACCCTTCCCTACACCTCAGTGTAGTAGCTATTGCAGAAGAAACTTTCAGGTCGCCCTCATCTACAGTCTCAACTTTACTTTTACTTACTTATTTTCATCAGGGAAAGGAAGATTTGAACTTTTCCTATACTTTAAGCTTTTAATCTCTGCCCCCCCCCACTTGCCATGACTGCAAAATTGTTTACTTCTATCTTTTCTAAGACAAGAAAGTCAATAGACGTTTTTAATAACACACATACTTAAATTACAAATGCAATACAGCACGTTAGCCCAGATTTGAGATGCAAACTTAAATGCACTGTGCATTTTACAAACCTGTCACATTCAGAGTATCAGTCATTTTAATTTCATCCTGCACTTCTTGTCTTGTCTGCAATTTCAACCAACTTCAGGATATAAAAAGACTTCTCAAAGTCTTAATCAAACCAAAATCAGAACCATTCTTTTAGGGTGAAATATATGATTTACCTGAAAGGTCATAGCAAATGCTTTGATAGCTGAATAGTAATGATATGAATTTATTTGAAGAAAATAAAAAATACGAGAAGCTTTTGTGATAACCTGATATAAAAAGGAAAAAAAAATTTAATCAAATGCAAAGGTATTTTCAGTTATTGCATTAAAAGCTACAGAGACAAGAAAAAAATTAAAGTTTCTATTTATTCATTTATTTATATATTTATAATCTCAAGATTAAAGAATTTCTCTTGTTAGGAATACTGAGTTTTATGAAAATTGACATGCATGCTTACTGATAATACCTGCTGGGTCTGCTGGAAAAACGAGCATTAGTTTACTCATTAATAAAATTTTCTCTATCGTTTTATATCGCTCTTATCATGAAGTTTAACCAAAAATGATTCCTTTATTACTCTCATCAAATTTCTGCTTTCCTTGCAACACCAGCTCATTTAAGATCGCTTAGTTATCTGCCCTTTGGGTGTTTGTCTCAAGAAATATTTCAGAGGAAACAGATTCTGTAGAGCAGGAGTAGGAAACATCTTCATTTTTAAAGGCCACATTAAAATTTATTATTCACGAATAAGGCTGTACTCAATTAACTATTAGTATGTAGAAAAGAAAATCTAAAGTTTAAACTTTTCGTTAATAACTTAGTCTGAATTTAATTAACAGGACATAGAAGAACTGTAAAAAAAAATAAAAATTACTAACCTTTTTATAATTTTTTTTTGGTTTTAGATTGCTTTTTTTGAGAAAGCATTGGGATATCAAGTTCTAAAGTTGGGGTGTGCAATTTTAATTGGTCTTTCTATATAGCTATAGGAGGCCACACTTGATAGTTTAGAAGGCTACATACAGGCTGGAGGTTCTTAATCCTTGTCAGAGAGTTTAATAACTTCTTCAGAACATAATGAAAACTTTTTAGCTAGTAAATGTGGTTGCTGTTAGCTATTTACTAAATTTAGATTAGTTGTGGGTCAAGTGGGAGATCAAACTCACAAACAATTGTCCGCTAATTCAGCTTCTTAACTATTGCAACACCTGAAGTGCCCAGCTGTAGGTTACTAAGTCCAATAGTTAAAGTTACTGATCTCTCCTGCTAAGAAGAGAAGTGACTGAGTAGAAGATATGGGAAAATATTTGTTGGGTCTTATTGATATATGGAAAAAAAAAAAAGTATTTGTTTTAATAATATTTGAAAAAAAAAACACCATTAGATTCAGATTTCTTATGTATTCTGGTAAAACATTTTGCCAACTTGAATTGCTTGCGTTGTTTTTACTTGTTTGTTTTGCAATCTTAACATATTATGAATGATGTGCTAGAAAGTACATAAAATTAGGTACCGTTAATATAAAATTTATATGGTCAAATGTGAACATCAAATGTCCTAAAATAGGACACCAATTTAGTGACCAGTGACACATTATATACTTATTGTAAAATGTCCTTTCACTTGATGACTACCTTGAAATAGGATAACATCTACTTCCCAGCAAAATGATTAATGAACATAACATAAAGTCAGTGTCAAATCTTACATGGTAGATATATTGAGCTACCAAAACTGTGTTATCACCCTGGTTGGCGGCTGATGAGGCTAGGGTATCGCACGTGCTTTCATACGTTGTATGATGAAAAAAAAAAAAATTATAAATTGAATTCCCACTTTATGGCCATCTGATTAGGTCCCACTTTTAAAAAATCTCCGAAGAAATAAAAGTGATTTTTAATCATAACAGACCTAAATACATTTGATAAAAGCAACTCCACATGAAATTATTTACAAAAGTTATCTGAATTTTAACCAAAATGAAATTTACACACTTTTCCTGGATAAAATTGTAGCAATGTAAGTATAAAGCTCTTTAATTCCAATTAAAGAACTATTTAGCTCATTGCTACAACTTACTTAAAAGCTGCCTTTTGATGGCCATTAAGCTCCTGTCTTATTTAAAGAATTTATATTATAATTAAAAGAAAATAAGTGAAATTATTCTAATTAGAATTTCATAGTTATCGTTTGAAAAATTATGATAATCAAGGTGAATATGAATCCAGGCTCCTCACTATTATGACTGAATTGCAGGTTGGATTAGAAATTGTTTATTCTCTAAATTAAAGCATTTTAACATTATTATACTCTATTTATGTATAAGTGTATTTTAACTCTATGATGTCCTATTTTTGCTGTGTTAAGCTAACATTCATCTAAAAATCAGATCATTATAATATAGATAACAGATGTTGTAGATAGCTTTATTAAAAGAATAACATTGCACTCAGAAATATACATAACTTTTCTTCTGACCCTTCTTGTTCCTAACAGTATTGTAAGCAGCCTGTTCCTTCTGACCAGTTGTTTTGGGTGCATATGTAATGAATTGTTTGTGCAAGTGGGATGTTGCAGCATGTGTTGCTTTCTTCATATGTGGACAAAACTAAAAGAGTTGTGTGTTCTGGTGTTGTTTTTCCTCTTCTCCATCAGCTGTTCATTGTCTCTCTTCTTCAGACTCTCATGCTGTATAGACATGGTTTCACCAATTCTTTTCTGGTAATCACAGACTTGACATATGTCTTAGTTCAGCATTTCTCAAAGTGTGGTCCACAGAACTCTAGGGATTCCTGAAAGTATCTCAGTCTGTAACATTAAAACTATTTTTATAATATCATTCTTTGAATGAAACATTTTTTAACTCTAAGAGAATCAGAGATAAAAAGGTAAATATCTTATTATGCCTTGAATCTGTACAATTGTACAGTTGGGGTCCGATTTTTGAAGAAAATATAGTTTATAATCACTTACATGAAACATTAGAATTCAAAACAAATTAGAAATACTGAAATCTAAGGAATATTTTTTAAAAGAATTAAGATAGTACTTTTTATTTCAATTCAATTCAATTTCACCAATGATTATGATACATACTGACATAATACCTATCAAAAATAACATGATTATTTATGTAAGAATCGGCACTTCTGTTAAGCATCAGAATATTGAAGCACTACCAAAAGCTAAGGTACCACTTGATTTTAAAAATCAACTCAAAATCAGCAATTCATTTAATTTCAGAAAAAACTCTAACAATTCATTCATTTATGAATGAAGTATTTCCAAAGAAAAATTTTTGGAACTATTTCTTTTTTTAAATGAAAATATTTTTGAATTGTTCCCTTATTATTCAAAAAGATTTTTCTAAATTTCCTCCCCCATTTCTGCTGTCTCTACTTTCATCATTACCATTGTAGGATATAGAATCAGTGACCCAAGTTGGATGTGGCTGATTGTGTTTCACTTAATGCTAATGCTACAATGAAAAGCAGAAATTTTTCTCTTTTTCCCCCACCAGCTAAAAAACCTCAATCTGCCTTACTTTTTATATAAATAGTAAGGTAGACAGGGTATTTTCTTTTAGCTTTGACAAGGCATCCAGTTTAAGAGAAAGAATATTCTGAATTCAAACTAGCAGTACTTGTGTGGCATCCAGCTTGTGGTAAAGGGGTTGGTTGGTTTATTTGTTTAACGGCATATCAACTCTTTATGTGTTATTTAATGCCAAAATTTGATTCATTTGTAAATGATTACAGTCTAGGAGATTGAAATCTCTGGATTCAAACCAACTTTTGTCCCTTTAAAAATCAACCATATATCACATCCTTCATGAACTGGAGGGGTTGGGTAAATACCAACTCTCTGAACTTTAAAGTAAGTTGCATGAACTACGAATAAAGAAGCAGTTTGAATAAAGAAGAATGAAGAAATCTCTACTGATAAGACTTGAACTTGCACCCAATATCCGGTAAAAATTCATGAATAGTTCAATAAAATTGTTTTCTTTCCTCCCAGTCTGTGAAGAATTATTTTGCTTTCTGTGGTTTACTCTTTATAAATTTGAACTATATTGGATAACAATTAAGCCTACAGTAACTAACAAACCATTGCAAACATTTCTAATTATTGAACTCCTAACAAATATCAATATTTAAAATAAGATGAGTAACAAAATAAAAAGAAAGAAATAAGTTAATGTTTTGAATTCAACTTTAGGAATCCTTGAGAAGTCTAGTTCCTTTAAAAACCGATACAAATAAAGATATTGGAGAAGAGAAGAATCGGATGAATTGAAAAGAATATTGTGTCATGGGATTATCAACTTTAGAATTTGTTAACAAAGAATTTAATGAAAATACTGTAAATGCATAAAATTAAATATAAATTGTTCAAAGGACACTGGGCAATTAAAGTGTAAGAGCGGCAGCAGTGGCGGGGTAGGGTGGGGATTTGAAATTATGTCACAAAAATAGTTTGCTTGTTAGAAAAAGTCGGAATAAGCTGATATGATTTCATTTTGTTGTTTCATTGAAAATAAGATTCCTTCCTGTGTGATTCTTTTTTTTTTCTCCCTTAAAAAACAAACAAAATTTTCCGAAAGATCAGCACTCAGAAAACTCTGAAAATGAAAAATATCTCCTGTTATCACAGTATGCTGACCTGTTCAACAAATAACTAGTAGTGTTAGATATAATAGTCTTTTGAATTATGTTGAGTAGTGTTAAATCTAATATTCTCTGGAATTACATCTAGTAGTGCTAGATATAATAGTCTTTTGAATTATGTCAAGTAGTGTTAGATATGATAGTCTTTTGAAATATATTGAGTAGTGCTATATATAATAGTCTTTTGAATTATGTCTAGTTGTGTTAGATATGATAGTCTTTTGAAATATATTGAGTAGTGTTAGATATAATAATCTTTTGAATTTTGTCGAGTAGTGTTAGATATGATATAGTCTTTTAAAATATATCGAGTAGTGTTAGATATAATAGTCTTTTGAATTATGTCTAGTTGTGTTAGATGTCTAGCCTGCTATATAAATTTGACAAAGGCATTGATATATTGCTTTAAGAATTGTTTATGAAAAAATAAAAATGAAAACATGTCATGCGGAAAAATCAGATTGACAATTAATAACCATTTTATAATTCACTTTCAATCTTATTTTTTGCTAATAAACTCTTTTCTTTTTTTTAAAAAAAAATGTTTGTTTCCTTGATTGCTTTTATAAATGAACCTAGTTGTAATATTGCTATTATCAACCTTGATGATCTTGTAAACCAATATTAACCTTTGTGTAAATTTAACCACTCACCAAAGAAGTTTATTAAATTTTTCTTAAAAATAATCTTATTTTTAAGAAAAATTTAATTAAACCAGTTAAAATTTATCAAACCCTGTTGGTAGGTCTTAGAATATACTGCTTTCATCTCCTGCAGTGGGATAAGACTTCTCCCTACAAAAAAGGATGCCCCGAGTATGATACTGTTGTGGTCTTCGGATAAGACCGGTGGAAGAACTACTCAAACAACGGGTGATAGGTAAACATTATTGTATTAGCAGAAAAAGGAAGTCATACAAAGGAAGTACTTGCTGTGCTCGGCTTCTCAGTTCGTCTGTTAAATGTCTCGTAAGGAACGAGAAGTTGTCTCCCATGAATGAGCTAAGCTTGGAGAATATGTTTAGGTTGGACGAGTCCATCTTTGGGGTATGGTAGGATATGTCCCCATAACAGATACTAAACTGCATCTGATGGTGAGGTTCCACTTCTAAAAATCTAGGGAGTTAGTAGGTTGGTGTTGATGGGATATCAACCCCAATGAGTTTTTTTAATGACAAATCCTGTTTTGGTTTTTTTCGATATTATTTGCAAGTGAATAGCTTGTTGTAAGAAACTTCACTTATAAGTTGATAGAGCTCATTTGTTTGCTCACTGTTAAATAGTTTAAAATATTCCTATCCAAAACTAATTATTCTGATTAATAGTAATCATTTGTTTGCACTTGGTTAGATGATTTCAAGTATTTCTATCTAACAGTAATAATTCTTAAAATCAATCATTTGTTTGCAGACTGTTAAATGGTTACAAGTATTCTTATTAAACACTAAGAATTCTATATCAAATATTCCTATGTAAGATAAATAATTTGAACACAGCTGTATTATTTCAAATGACTAGCAATAATAATCCTTAATATATAATTGAACAGTCCTATTTGACATACAGATGGAACCCTATTGAGTACTACCAATCTGGATCAGAGTGGACCTGGGAGTAATGGCAATGAAGGCATACTACCCATTTCTCAAAGCTCCAGGATTGGAGCCTCACCATCAGACACAGTTTATTGTCATACCGAGGATACTCATTGAGATGATCTTAACTCTCTGCTAACGTGAAGTCAGTGTTTTTTACATTCCCAGATCTTGAGAGCATGGGGTAACCCTTCATTGCAATTATTCTCTGGTTCACTCTGACCCAGAGTGGTAATTCTTATTAGGGTCTCATTTTAGGTCAATTGAGATCTGTTTGCTAATTATTAGTATTTGATCGGATTGTGAGCAAAAAAAAAACTATTGAGAAGCAAGTACAAAAAAATGTAACTATTGAACATACAATGAACACATTTCCCTAACTTCTAGATATAGAATAACCCTAGATGAGTTGACATGTCATTAAAATCTGTCAGTTTTAACCTTATTGTAAACTAAACCACTCGTGTAAGAGGATAATTTTTTTTTTTTTTTAAATGAGATAAATTTGCTAACATATATAGAAATACATACAGATAAAGATTACATTCTTATTATTTTTTAAGCATATGATATTTATTCATCAAATTTTTAAGTAGAAATTAGTAAAGATTTATCACAGAATGTTATTTATAGTTTAAATTCATGCAATTATTGTGCATGTATTCCATGAAATTTCTATGGGTACAGCTTATATATTCTTTTCATCTTCCATCACTATACTCCAATATTATTTGCTTTGATTTTTTTTACTAATTATATGTTGGAGTCTTTTGACTTTATTACATGAAATATTGTATTATGACTTTTATATTTGGACTAGTCTATTTGTTTTTATTATTGTAACTCTGAAGTCTTCATTCTCTGACTGTTAAGGAAGCAGTGCAGAATAGAAATAAAGCTTATTCTTTATTTTTGACCCACAATGCTTATTTAATAGCCAGAGAATAGAGTCTTACGTGTTAACATAAAAAGCAAGAAAAATATGATGAAAGAAATAAGAGAAATTTACAAGATACATCTAACTTTATATTTTTCAGAAAACAAGACCAAAATCTTGAACAATAATGAATTAAGAAACTAGTTTGACAAATTCTCTTTTATTTATATTTTTTATTTTCCTCATTTTTTTATTTAATAAAAATTGGAGACAATGATAGTTTTTTTGCCATGTTTTTTGGTGTTTGAGTATTTATCTTGACAAAATTTTCAATATAGTACAGCCAAAAATGAAATCATTACTCAAGGGTGAATGTCTTTTTAATAACTTGGCTTGGGCTGTAGAATACACAGACTGCACCTTTTCAGAGGAGTAACACCCCCACCAATGAGTGAGTGTCCTGGATATGACACTAAACAATCTGGTGGTGAGGCTCCAGTAATGCTGGAACTTTAGGGAATGGTGTATCCCTTCATTGCTCCCAGGTTCACTCTGGCCCAGAATGGTAGCACTTGATAGGGTCCTATCTATGGGTCAAATAGAACTAAACTGTGTACTTATGCTAAACTGAATTTCTTTGAATAGAAATGTTTTGATATTTAAACTGTGTACTTATGCTAAACTGAATTGTTCGAAATAGAACTATTTTGACATTTAACTGTGTGTAAACAAAAACTATACTTATATTAAACTAAATTGTTTGAATTAGAACTGTTTGACAAAACTAAATAGCTTGAAATAGAAATGTTTTTGACAATTCAATTGTGAACTTAGGCTAAACTGAATTGTTTGAAATAGAACTGTTCATTTATATAAAAATGGATTTGGTATCCCAGATTGTACATCCTTTAAAAGAAGTGGAGGAATCAAAATATTCCTTGATGCCTTCTGTAACTAACTTGATACTACTGACATTTTGAAATGATCTTGTTTTATATGTATTGAATGAAAATTGTTCTAGTTAACTTCCATAAGGTATGTGCGTAGTTGGTGATGCTGGGTTGCATAAGGTTCCGAGACATGAGAAGCGAAATGAAAATGATTTGGATACTTTCCAAACAGTCCACAGAATTCTCAAATCTGTCAATAGTTGATTTTCTTTGATTGCAGACCCCACACACACAAAATTTTCAGGTATTTTGCTCATTAAAGACCTTCCAAAACATGAACTACTTTCATCAAATTCCAAGCCAGGTTCTAAAGTCTCACTACCAAAACTATATCTCGACTTAGCGCATTGAATCATTCTCAAAATTCTTCTTTATCATTTAGATAGTTTCCAAGAATAAACGTCCAAGTTTCAAACAAGACTTGATGCATATTTACTGTACCAGTCACACACTACATAAGCTTACTCAATGGTACATCCTTGTCAACTAAGTAACCCCATGGGAGAGTGTCTGTTTATACATTCACAGAATGGTCGATTGATTGGCTGCCAACTTATACAAGGCCACACAATTGCTTCAAAATATCTGAATAATTTCTTGATTGATTGTGCAGGAATGTTGCTCCCTGAGTTAAAGGATAATTTTTATATCAGAATGTTCTCAATTCATTATTCTTGCAAATGACATAATGATTTACAACCATAAAATTAATTTTGGTGAATTTTTTTTTCTTTGTGGTGAGGGGTGTCACTTGGTTCTTATTTCTACTTTTCCTTTAACCACCTGTGTGTGGGATGTTCTAGAGTTGGATGCCTTGACCACCTTTTCATAATGTCACCCAAATGAAGAACCGTAAATCCTGTATGCCCTGAACCTCTGTCATATTCAGGAACTTCATCATTTATTTGGTTTTGAGAGTCAGCATATTTTTTCAGTAATGGTTAATTTTTCATGTGTAAATTATTTTTGATTATCTGATTAAAAGTAATAAAATATTTTAGTTATTTTGTTAATATTGGATCTAATTTTTCCCAAACAATGCTGGGTATTTCAAATTTTATAAGATATTTTATAAATTAAGAATGAGTTTCAGGTATCCTTCCACTCTAAAACATTAATATATAACCATTGCTTCCTTATGAACATTAATAAAACTGTCTGGTACAAAGCCAGATGTGTATTAGGAAGTAGGATGTTGAATCATGCTAATCTTCTAAGTAAGGAATGCCTACCTGCCATAAAAATCAACATTCAAAATTCTGGCTTGGTTTGGTTTTATAGCATGTCAATCCTTTTGGGGTTATTTAATGCTGAAATCAGTCCTCTATTTTGCAAGCAATTATATAATTTCAAGTAATCATTTGCAAACAAGAAAATATTGCAAATACAAATAATTTGAAAACAGTTAAATGGTTTTAAGTATTCCAATAGATTTATATACAATTATATAGTTTCATTGGCTAATGTATAGTGTTCACCAATGGTCTGGGGGACCTGGGTTCAATCCAGATCGAGTCATACCAAAGACTCAAAAAATGGTACTTGATGCCGCCTTGCTTAAAACTCAGCATTATAAGGTACAGATCAAGGGTAAATTAGAGCAATCCAGAGAAAGGAATAGCACCCTCCCCAACACCTTGGTGTAGTAGCTATTGAAAAGGGAGCCTTTGGGTTATTCTCGACTACAGACGCCAACTTTACTTTTATATAGTTTCAAATAACTTCCTATTAGTCATTTGTTTGCACACGATAATATAGTACTAAGAATTTCTCCCTAATACTAATAATTTGTATACACAGTAATATAGTTTTAGTTATTTTTATGTCAGACTAATTATTTTCAAACAGATCTATTTGCCCCATAGAGTACTTCTAAAAGTTACTGTCACTCTGGGTTAGAGTGGACCTGGGAGTAATGACAACAAAAAAGTAACTCTAAGCTCCCTAGAACTCCAAAATTCGAGCTAGATGCAATTTAGTGTCATATCTAGAAGAATTATCTTTTTTACTTGACTCCTGGTACCAATAGAAAATATGAGGCTTGTCCTGAAAGTAATGCCAACCTGATCATACCTCTTTTATTAACTTAAGGCAATTGTGACTATATTCATGTGTAGGGTAATTTTTTGTCGAGAACATGGATCTATTCAAAATGGTCTTCATTTGTGATGAGGCATTTGTGCCACTTTCGAAAAACTTTTTGGGTTTACATAAATGGCTACTGTCCATGGTTTTGTTCTTGGAGGTGGAAATTTATCTTTAACACTGACTTCACCTTCCATAAACTTTTTCCCATCTTTAACAATTGCCACCTCACCATAAATATTTCCAATTCTTCCGTGGATATCAGTACAAGTACATCTGTGTTTGAACAAGAACTGGAAATTATAGACACTTTATCTGTCATATGGTAAGTCTTACTCTATCTCATGATGCAAAAGGATCACATTTTGATTAATAGGTTAGGAAAAAGATTTAAAAAAGCTAACTGGTATTATCATCAGAACAGCCTTGTACACAGCTATGTTGGCTGTAAAACATTCTATAATACTTGGTGATATGTTGATTTCTACATTAGATTTTGCTATAGATTTCAAGCTAAGTAGTCAAAGCCCTATAAAGTAATTTATACTGATTGTATTGCACGTAAATATTCTATTTATCTTGTTTTTTCTTATGTTTTCCTAGCTTGAATAATAATAATTAGTGGATATTTATTGCTATAACAACGTCCAATAAATGGCTATATAGTTACATAGGTGAAAGGAATTTTAACCTGGTTATAAATTAAAGTTTACTTTGCCAATGAGTGTGTCAAAACAAGCTTCAATAATTTAGTTATTGGTTCCACATTTCAATCGATTACATGTTCTTATCCATAGTTTTATACATTACGGATACTTTGTAAATAAGAACCAGTTTTTTAAGTAGGTTAAAAGAAAAAAATAATAAAAGTGAACAAATGTAAATTAGAAATTCTGTAGAAAAAATATTTATTTAGGGCCTACGTTTGAAAAGTTTTCTTTGAATTTAAGAATTTCTTCTTTGAGTTTATGGTAACAAGTCTTATCTAATTTACTGTTTCTTAACCATTTTGATCTAACTTTTACATTAAAATTTTATTCTACTCATGCGTTCATGAGATATTCCATTAGCACTATACCTCAGATCCAATTTGTGTTTTTATACAAATGTTATAGGGTTAAAATGAATCTTCTAAATAAGGCAAATATCAAATACAAACTATCTAATTTTCATCTCATATACAAGAGGAATAAAACTGATTTTAATGAATTGTCTTTAATTGGAAGCATTTTGAGATGAGGCTTCTTAATCTGAGAATTAATTTTTTTTTTATTTTATTTATTGCGGACTTTTTGTCCTCATATTGGTAGTTTTTGTGTTGTTTCTTCTTCACTACGTTTCGGCCAAATTTCACCTTTGGCCTTCTTCAGGTGATTAACCGTGACCTCGGATAGGAATGCTGAGTCTTGTAACCGTATCCCCAGTAATTACTGCCTTCCATAGTTGTTGTCTATCGCACCACATTTTTGACCAGGTAAACCTCTGGCCGGCTAGGGTAGGAATTGAAACCGCTATCTTCTGACAATGCTCACCTGGAACTGTAGACACTCAACGCCTCTATCCGAAGGCCAGTGGTGAAATTTGGCCAAAATGTAGTGAAGAAGAAACAGCACAAAAACTACTGAGATGAGGACAAAAAGTCCACAATAAATTAAAAAGAAAAATTAATTCTCTGATTTTAATGAACTTTTCATTTTAATATTTTCTCTTGATGATTTTTCCGGTACTTGTTTCAGACTAAAAATGGTTATTTTCATGTTATCAAATAAAGTATTAATAAAACTAAAAATCCATATGCTGATGAAAAATAAGATTGCATAACTCTGAAAGATGATGCTGGTTTTAATCCCATATACATGGGATTTTTATTTTAGAACCTGTGCAGAGAGTCTAGTGATACACCCCTTATTTTAGAACCTGTACACAAATTGATCTGATCATGTATATGTTTAATCTTGTGTGAATGGATAATGCATTCAGAGTTTGAATTTTATTGCCAGTCAGTGTATATGACTCAAAAATTTCCAAGTAGATTTTTGTTAACTTAAAATTAGAATTTGTTTGTATCTTGAGCTAATTAAGATATAAATAATACAATATGAAACTGCAAGTCAGTTATTCCCTTCCACATACACACATATACAATGAAGGACTATCTCAATAAAAACCAGATATATTTGAAACTTTGAATGATAAAAGTCAAATCTGATTTAGAATACTCCCTTGAGAGTGACATGAAAATAAAACATTAAAATTGACAAAATTTTTTGTGACAAATATGGACTTAAAAATATTTATATACTTTTTAGTCCATATTTGACAAAATACTTTATATATTAATTTTGTATTTAAAAAGCTGGTATCAGAATAGTAGGGTTTTTGATACTTAAATAGCAGTTTTGAAATTAAAAAATTTATGCTAAAATTGAAATTGTTCTCATCTTGGAAACAATATTTCAAATTCTTTAAAGTATCCGGATTTTATAAAGTTTGCTAAATATGAACAAATGATTGATTAAATAGACATGAAAAAACTACAAAATGTAGACATCTGAATTTTGGTAGATGAAAATGTATAAAATTCTTACAAAAGTGAAAATGGAATAAAATGTTGATTTTTATCAATTTTTTGTTACAAATTTCATTTAGATTTAGTGATATACTAAAGTTTACAAGTCTTTTAGATTTAGTGATATGCATGGCATACTAATTTTATATTTTAAAAAATCTGGCATCAGAATGGTGTTTCGTTTTGTTTATATATAGATATAAGGTAGTTCATATTTAAATGCAGTTTTGAAATTGAAATATTTATGCTACAATTGAAGTTATACTCATCATGTTATCAATATTGGAAATAATATTTCATGTTCTCTGAAGAGTCCTGGTTTTCAAACAATAGATATGAACAAACTGAGATAGATTTGAACAAACTAAGAAAAGGAGACTTATGATAGATAAAAACATTTTTTAAAAACAATAATATTTAAGATGAAAAATAAACAAATTAAAATTGATGAGAAGTTATAATTATTTTAAATGAACATGATTTAAGAATTCTTTACTTTTTCTTTTTTCTCTTTTTTTCTTTTTTCTTTTTTTTTTTTTGCTACTAAAAGAGCAATTTCAACTTCCTCAGTCAGTAAGTTAATCTATGAGACAAAAACCTTGGATGGACATGGAGCATAAAGAACAGAAGTTGAAAATAGACAAAGAGCTTTAACAAGGCAAAACCTGGGTGCAAATCACTGAACCTTAACATGCCATTAGGGCTTCTGTCTAAACAATATGGTCACAGAAGGGTCAACAAAGCAAAAGGAAAACAAAACAAAAAAAGAAAGTGGATAGGGATCTAGGATGAAGAGAATCTACTGAGGAACAAAATAACAATGTGGCATCAAAACAAGAGAAGCATTTCTTAAAGAAATAAAAGACAATTCCAGACAAGTTGAAATTCCATCTCAGGCTATTCTGTCCAAACTATGAAACAGTTAATGCCAAGTCCTTAGCCTTTGGGCTACCCTCCCATTCCCAATACCTTGATTCTACTGGCACCTACTTTCCTATTTCTTTTTCTTCTTTTTTTTTTTTTTTTTTTAGCCCCAGCCTAACCTCAACCTCAATTCTCCCCATCACCCAACTCCTTTACAGGGATGTGAGAATTTCCTTAATCCACTGAAAACCTTTTGCTAGAATTTGTGGTCTTTTTTAGAAGGACTTCTTTACATTTATTCCTCCAGCCTTTTCTCTTTGTCCTGTCTTACTTATAGACACATGCCTTGTATGATAAAAGGAAGATTCCTCTACCTTGTTTATTCTTGTAATAAGATATAACAAGTATCAAAGCCTCTTTTTTGAGGGAAGTGCTATTCTAGCTAGGTGTCTCTTGTCAGATCTAAATATATAAACACATCTATGATGACAAAGGTAAACCCTTTCCTTAATAGAAACTGCAGCCTTAACTATTAAGCCTTGTGCACCCAACGAGTAAGAAGTAATGCAATATATCTAAATACGCATGTGTATGTGTGTGATCAGGTTAACCAGTAGCTACTTAAAGAAAGACAAAGAAGAAAGTACCCTGTATTTTTTTTTTTGTTTTCTTTTTCCTTCTTGAGAAGAGGGGTGAGGAAAAAACAGTTGATACCCAGAAATCTTTCCTTAACAGATGGGACAAACGAACTTAATTTCCTGCCCTGAAGAATATTGTTCCACTGAACCAACTAAATAAACTGAAAGACAAGCCAAAAAACTTTCTTTTCTTTTTTGGGGGCTCCCTTTTCTTTGTTGACCTCTGACCTTGCTCTGTAAACAGAAATTTACAGTGTCCTTTCAAGTAATACAAACTACAATAGAACTAAATGTAACTATTTCCTTTATTCTTTATAGCTCTTTCTTTTTGAACCCTCAGCACAACTGTTTTTGCTTTCACAAGGGAAAAATCTAAGGAGAAGGTCACTGCCCTAAAGCTGTTTAAAAGCTGCTGGATTTGTTGGGAATATACTGTAGGGTTTGGTATCACAAAAAATATTTAAAACTACCCTGGAATAACTAGCAAGATACAAGATTGACGGACAAATGTCAATAATCCATTTTAATTCTTTCATTTTTTTATTAAATAATTTTTTTTAATAATTGACCCTGATTTTAATGGTATGTCTATCCATCTAGAGTAATTTTATGTGTAGAAGTTGGGCAATCACAACCATTATATGGTTATCTTCACATTTTCTTGTAGATGTTTTTTAAGAGTTTTTTTATGCACAGTTATATGGTTTCAAGTATTCTTATCTAATACAAATAATTTGCACACAGATTTATTTAGCCCATAGATGGGATCCTAACAGGTCCTACCACTCCAGGGCAGAGTGGACCTGGTAGTAATGGCAATGAAGAGCCAGAGCTGCAGAACTGGAGCCTCACCATCAGATGCAGTTTAGTGCTATAATCAGGGTTGTGTTCTTATCCCTCTGTCGAGGATACAGATACCGAGGGTAAGATAATATATCTTAGTAATTCAGCAATGGTTGGAAAAAAGCATTTATTTTACAAAATAATTTTTTTAACATAATATCCTTCTTTTTCATAGAACTTAACCCTTAGAATGACCTTCTAGTCTACCCATTGTATATTTCTATTTTGTATAGTTGTTTAAGATTTTTCTTTTTGATACACAGTTGTGATATCAAATATTCCTACTTCAAACAGACCTATTTTGACCAAAAAATTAATCCCTAACAGGTAAAAACATTCTGCTTACAATGAACCTCAGAGTCATAACAATTAATTAATACTGAATGATTAAAAATGGTATTTGTTATGATAAAAGATGAATCCATATAATTCAAGTAATGTAATAATTATATATTTGATATTTTATATTTTGGTGGTGCCCGTGGTGTAATGCTTATCGTCGTAGGAAATGGACACGGCAACACAAGTTCAAATCCTGGACGAGAATGATTGCATTTCACATAGCACTAATACCCCTGGGAAAGGTATGAATCCAATTATTCTCCCTCCAGCTATGGGTAGATAGTAAGGCAGACTAGGTTCTTCAGACTTGGTGAGGCAACTAGTCTAGGAAAAGGAAAACTCTGCTTAAAAATTGACCTTGTGTCATATCCTGCCCGAGCAGAGGGGTTGGTAAATATTTATATTTGATATTCTATGAAGTTAATATTGTTCTGTGAAAATTTTCTGCTTTGTAGAGAAATATATTTAGCTTGTGAGAGATATAAACATTTTTTTTTGTCCAGATTTAGCAATAAGGTTAGATAATCATTTTACATCTCCAAGATGAAGAACTACTAATAAACCTTATTTGCAATGTTTAATTAAATGTTGATAATTATCTTCATATTTCTTTTGAAATATATTAATTTTCTTTTTTTATTACAAATAAGTTTTTTTTTATTACAAATAAGTTTTTTTTTTCTTTTTTACACTACAATCTTTGGGGGTGTCCTCGTGGTGTAATGGTTAAAGCGATGGACTGCAGAATCGTAGTATGCGAGTTCGTACTCCAGTCGTGCTATTACGTTCACTTTCAGGCAAATACCCTTAGGAAAGGTATAAACTCCCTTATCACCCCAGCTATCGGGTTAAATAGCACCACTACTGTTCTTCTAGGAGAATAGCTTTGGCATTAAATAACCTACAAAGGTTGATATGCCATTAAACAAAAAAAAACAAATCAAACCACTACAAACTTTCCCCTTGATCCAATAATAATGCATTTCAAGTTGAATAGCTTTATATCAAACTGTTTGGTTTTTAGCGGCTTTAAAATTGTTATTAATTTTAGCAAGAAGAATATTTGTGTTTATTAGCAAGGAGAGGTTGTAACGTGCGTGTGTGTGTTTACGTTGAATTGTTTCCTCACTAAGTTTGTAATTGTTAATAAATGAGAAGGTGGAGAAGTAAGAAGACGTTGCCGTTAGTTTTTACATAAAGGTTTTATTGGCAGCATGGAATATAGAGTTTGCATTTGTGCTGGAAGCCTCGTGGAAAAAGAAAGATGTAAAGGGACGAAATGGAGATATGATAGAGTTGAGAAAGCCGTACGTATCATTGGACGTGTGAGGGATTGTGTTCGCTGTAGTTTAGTAAAAGTCTTGTTTGTTGTCGGAGGAAATAAACTTTGGAGTCACCGTGAGTTTTGTGTGTCTGGTGGTTTTGGGGAGAAGTGTGTGTGTCTCCATTAATGTTGCCCAGAGGAGCTAGGTCCCAGAATGGAATTAGACATCGTAATCGACATAGCCAATTTTGGGGGTGAAATAAAGTTGTTCCTGTATGTGGCATATTGAATGTATCTAATTCATATTCAACTGGGAGGTGCCCGAGGTGTAATGGTTATCCTTGTAGGGAATGGACACGGCGACACGAGTTCAAATCCTGGACGAGACTGATTGCATTTCACATAGCACTAATACCCTTGGGAAAGGTATGAATCCAATTATTCTCCCTCCAGCTATCGGTAAATAGTAGGACAGACTAGGTTCTTCAGCCTTGGTGGGGCAACTAGTCTAGGAGAAGGAAAACTCTGACTTCAAACCTGTTAAACTCCGCTTAAAAAATTGACCTTGTGTCATATCCTGCTCGAGCGAAGGGGTCGGGTAAATATGATATTCAACTGGGATTCCTTGGTCTAAGAGAAAATAGATCCAAGGAATCCATAAATTAGATAGGTTCCCTCATGTGTCCATTGCTGCTGCTGCTGCTATTGAAGAACCGCCAGTGAGACGTCTGCACTGGACGGCGTTGTTCAGCCAAAGAGACTGTGTTTGGCAGATTACCCAATTTCTGCTGCTCGGAAAGGAGGACTGGCTGAATAGGATAGTCATCCTAATTGGGTGAAATTATGCGTCGAATTAAATTGCGCGCCAAACCAAGATACGAAATTTCCTTCGACTACAGGTTATATATAGACGAACAAACCATTACCAATTATTAATATGGATATTTTTTAAGCTTTAAATTTTTCCACTACATCAGAAATGTATAAGTACTGAAAGTATTCTGTATAAAAGTGTTAAATAGTACAGTTCCATAAAAGTTATATTTGTATATGAATATGAAAGACATTGACACGCGGCTAACAAAGGCATGGACAGCTATCGATAGGCTATCGATCCTATGGAAATCAGACCTGACCGATAAAATGAAACGTAGTTTCTTCGAAGCAGCGGTCATATCGATACTGCTGTATGGATGCACTACTTGAACGCTAACTAAACTGCTGGAGAAGAAGCTAGATGGCAATTACACGAGAATGTTGCGAGCAATATTGAACAAGTCCTGGAGGCAACACCCCACAAAGCACCAACTATACGGCCACATGCCTTCCATCACGAAAACTATCCAAATTAGATGAACCAGACATGCAGGTCACTGCTGGAGAAGCAGGGACAAGCTCATAAGTGATGTACTTCTATGGACCCCCACATATGGCCAGGCAAAAGCAGGACGACCAGATCAAACATACATCCAGCAGCTATGTGAGGATACGGGATGCAGCCCTGAAGACATGCTAGAGGCGATGAACGATAGGGAGAAGTGGCGAGAGAGGGTCAAGGATATCAATACCTGTGGCACGACATGATGATGATGATAGACAAAATATATCAACTATATTAGGATAGAGCTAGTAAAATTTTAATAGCTTGTAAAACTCTATATCAAAATAGCCCTCACTGGGGTGTAGTTTGATATCAATTCAGCACATAGAGGGTTCACCAAGGGTCTGAGAGGCTGATCCCTGGTTGAGTCATACCAAAGATTCTAAAAATGGTATTGATGCCTCCTTTCTTAACACTCAGCATTAAAAGGACTGTATCAAGGGTAAAGTGGAGCAATCCAAGGAAAGGAGTAGCACCCTACCCTACACCTCGGTATAGTAGCTATTGAAAAGGGAACCATTGGGTCGCCCTTAACTACAGTCACCAACTTTACTTAAGACAGCTCATTGGCTTAGTGGGTAGAGTGTTCACCAATAGCCTGGAGACCAGGATTCAATCCCAGGTTGAGTCATACCAATTACTCAAAAAATGGTACTTGATACCTTCTTGCTTAACACTCAGTATGATAAGGTACAAATCAAGGGTAAAGCGGAGCTATCCAGGAAAAGTAGTAGTACCCTCCTCTACACCTCGGGTCACCCTCAACTACAGTCACTAACTTTACTTATATTTGCCAAACCCTCTGCAGGAGTAGAATGAGATACAAAATCAATTTTTTAAGCAGAATTCAAGAGGTTTGAGTTCAGAGGTTTCCTTCTCCTCAACTAATTGTCATACCAAGGTTAAAGAGTCCATTCTGCCAGACTATTTACTCATAGCTAGAAACAAAATACTTGGATGCATACCTTTCCCAAAGTGATAGCACTTAGTGAAATGCAAACAGCCTTGTCCAGGTCTTGAATATTAGTTGCCATGTCTATTTCCAATGGCAATAAACATTACATCACAAGCACCTGTAAGTTCCTTTAAGAGTTCTTTTCAAGGTAGTTTCTGTCTAGAATAGATAGATTGTTATTACAGTTTCTGTTTAGAATATGTTGATTATCACTCTTCTGTGAGAAGAGTAATAACAATCTATGTATTCTTCTGCGAGAAGAGTAATAATCTGCTCAAAATGAAGAGTCCTAAGTATAACACTAAACTGCATCTGGTGGTGAGACTTTAGTTCTGGAACTTTGAGGAGTGTGGAGTATACCTCCATTGTCATGATAACCCGTTCCACTCTGACTTGGAGTGGTAGCGACTGTTAGGGTTCCATTTATGACTCAAATCGATCTCTTGCAAATTATTTGTATTAGAGAGGAATACTTCCTATCATATTACCTTGAGCAAAAACTATTTAGAAACGACACAAAAAAAAAGTAAATATAAATGTACAATATATGCAATTACCTAACCTTTAAGCATAGAATAACTCCAGAGTAGTTGATGTGCAATTTATGTCAATCACAGCGGTTTTTTTCATTTAAAACATTGCTCTTTTTCTAAGAAGAACATTTGAAAGAAAGTAATTGTAAGTTCGCCCCGACACATACACTGAGAATCAAGCTAAATTTGAAAAGTTGTTATTGCCAGGAATAAAAATCTATGTCTAAAATCTTGAAGCTTCTCAAGATGCTTCTGACAGTGATATAGCAATTTTATAAAACTTTTAAGTACAAAATTTAGATTGAGTGAAAGGCAACTAGTTTTTAAATTAAAGCAACAGGCTAATACCTTCAATTGTTAAGTCCACTGCTTTTTACTACCTTAGTGGTATAAATATCGACTTTATTACTATCCTACCTCAAAAACTAATATTTTTACCTGAATAACTAGCATACCTACCAACTTAAGACATAATACATATTTCAACCCTCACTCCCATCTGTAGGCAATATCTGAATTGATTGTCTTCTCAAAGAATCAAAGAATTTCTTTTTTTTGTATTGGTTTTGTCTGGAAGAACTGAAGAGCCATTGATAGAAAAATTATCCCTTTGACTATTCATTGGATTCTTAGCATCTTATGAAAAAAGGTTACAAAATAGCATTTGAAATATTTCAGAACCTGATATTGTTCCTGTGGCTCCAGAAAATGAATAAGCAAATTCTACATGCTTTTTTGCAAGTTGAATAACATTAGAACAGAAGATGGCTGATATAAGAAGAGAAGAGGTAATACTTTGAGGGAACAAAAAAATGATAGGAATTGATATTGAATTTTTTTTTTTCTGATAAAAAAATAGAAAGCATATTTAGGAATGAAACAAAAGACTTTAGTCATGAATAAAAACAAAGACTGAAATTCAAATGTGGAACAAGAACCTTGTAGAGTATAATTAATATAAATATATATGTATCTATCTATACTCATCCACATCAAACATAAAAGTTATCATTATTATTATATGAAGAGAAAGAAAGAAAAGAAAACAAAAGGGTAAGAAAGAAAAGGAAGTAGAAGGAAGAGATGAAGAGGTGTAAAAAGAAAGAAAAGAGGACAATGATGAGCATTTTTTTTCACGATGATTATGAAGAAGAGTTTTACCTATAAGTATGGAGTCAGCTTTCTGGGTTTGGTTATATAAAATATGGAATATTGCAATCTGGGGTGGAGTTGCATTACTGAATGTGGGGACTGAAGCACAAAACATTATTTGTTGAATGCCATTGAATTTTCTAAGGGAGGATACAATGGGGCTTTGCAATTAAAGAAAATGAAATCAACAAGAAACTAACTCCCCAGCAAACCAACAAAATAATAAAAAGAAAAAAAGAAAAGCTTAAAAAGTGCAGAGATAATAAAATAAAGAAAGAAAGAAACAAGTTTTTAGGAGAAGGAGCAATCCATAGGGAAAGAAGAAACTGTATGCGATTCATTATTACAAAATGCTGAAACTGAGGAAAAAATATATTGGCTGCATTTCATTTTTTTTTTTTCCTTTCTTTAAATCGAACTTCTACTTAGAATTTACTCATTTTTATTTTGCCTAGCCTACCGGGCACAGATTGCTTACAGTGAAATCAAATGTTCTTGAATTTTTTTTTTCTTTTTTGAATTTCCCTTTCATCTGATGACAAGAAGAAATTAGAACTTTGTAGCTAAAAGACGAACATCATATCAGACATCATCTTCTTCTATGTCACTTTTATATAACCAAATACCAAGATTTCTTGTATTAAATAAATTGTTTATTTTATCCTATTTCATGCACTCAGTTTTTTTATTCAATATTTACACTGTTCTTCTTAATTGCTTAGTATGATTCATTCATTTTAGAATAAATTTATGATAAATACACTTAAAATGCCAAATCAGTTGTCTCCCATTATTGAGTGTCTATATTTTAATGACTGATGGAAACAGAACTTACCAGTTCACCATTTTTTCAAAATGTTCCAATGTCTTTTTGTTTACTTTTCTTTAAAAAACTGTCCACTCAAAAAAGTTCTTTTTTGTCATTTTCTTGTTTCTTATTTTCTCTCTGCTTCTATAAAGTTGTATGGCATATTTTTCTTCTATAAAATTGTATGGCATATTTTTCTTCTATAAAGTTTTATGGCATATTTTTCTTCTATAAAGTTGTATGGCATATTTTTCTTTTGTTTTAAAAACTGTCCACTCAAAGTTTTATTATGTTTGTTCATCTATCATCTTTTTCTCTTCTAAAACTGCATGCTGTCTAATTTTCTCTTCTTCTCTCTTGGCCATGTATTAAGCTATTTTTTTTTCTTTTTCTTCGCCTTGTCTTTGGTGCTTAGAATACATTGACTGCACCTCTGCAGAGGGAGAAAGACCTCACCCCAAAGTGTGTCTTTGATATGATACTAAACTGTATCTGATGGTGAGGTTCGAGTTCTAGCATGTGGAGTACCCCTTTGTTCCTATTACTACTTGGTCTAGTATCTATTAGAGTCCCATCTATTGGTCAAATAGAACTGTTTGAAAATCCTTCATATTTGATTGGACAGTATGCAAAAAAACCCTCTAAAGAAGCAACTACACAAAAAGGTAAATATGAACAAGGCATAGATAATTTGACATGCTGTTAAAATCAATCATTTTCCTATACTCTCTTCCGTGGATCTTTTAAAGGATAGTTTTACTGTCATTATAACTAACTTTGATCAAAGTCTTGACTATTTGCCTTGTACAAGGAAGGGCTGTAAAGTGTATAGGCTGAAGTCATTTCTGCTATTGATGACTTTTTTGAAAAATGAGATCCAAGCACTGCAATTTCAATGAAAGAAGTCCATCTTTTGGATCCTGCACTCTATTGAAAAATGAACCTCATTTGGTCACATTCCCTGAGAGTATCTTGGTCAGTCAATGAGTTTTTCAGTTGACCCTCATACATTCAGATAGAATAACTTTATGAGCAGTGCTGTGATATTATGATGAAAGTGTTATCTATGGAAGCTTGGAATAGACAGATCAAGGGCTTAGTTAACTTAAAGTGACTGGTGGTCTTTCAAATATTTTTGTAGACCATATGTTTCTTGGCAAATAGATTTCCTTCTTGAAGACTTAAATCCAAAAGATTTCTAGATTTTTTTTTTACATTACTTTAGATCATTTATACCATCTTCAACTCCTCCATTTTCTTCCATAAATTGGATACACTACTTATAATTTAAAATCCTAGAAAGTCAAAAGTTAAGTTATTCAATATCCTTTTCTTAGGGCATTCTTTTTAATTCATTGACACTACCTGAGATTTATCTTTTTTTTATTTTGCTGTTTTAGTTGCATAAACTAATTAGAACTTGAAATCTACAATGTGCTTTGCAGAGGGTAACGTCCTTCTCTTCGGAATTTTCTTTACCACAAAAAATAAAAAATGATTAAAATAAACAGACAAAAACTTTATATTAAATAATAAAAAAAAATAAATGAATAAGAATTAAATAAAAGATAAAAGAGAGAACAAAAATTTAGATTTTATTTCTAGTCCTCTTGTTCTTCTTAAAAAAAAAAAACGAAAAAATTCTTTATTATTAATTCATGTACTTTATTCAATTTGATATTTCTCTTTGGTTTTATTTTCATATTTAAAAAAAAAGTTCTTTTCTTTTGTTGTTCCAAACAACGTCTATTCTAAGTATCAAGTATCCCAAGATCAACATGTGTTATAAATAGAGGACTTTTGTAAGTGAAGAGCGATCAAGAAAGCGATCAAGACAGTTGTTCTAAATCATTGGCACTGTAAAACACATTGTGTTCAACAAAGACTGTTTGTTTTAATTGCTTTCAAAAGATTCCCAATTGTCAGGAGATTCTCATTTCTAATTCAAAATTTATATTAAGCCTTGATTTTTCACCCTCCTTCCCTGCTTTTATTCTTTTTTTTTTAAATCTTTATAGTTTGCTTTTCCATTCAGTTTTCTTAAAGAAACAAAAACATTATTCAATTTAATTTCTTTTATTAATATATATATTTTTTGGAGAAAAATTTTATCTCATTCAATATTTCCTTTCTTTGCCCCCCCCCCTCACCCCTAAACTGTCTCTCTCACTCTCTTGTTCCTTTTGATGACATCCTTATGATTATTGAGTCTTTTATTATCTACTCAACAAGAGGCAGGCTTGCTCTGAGATGAAATATCTTCAATGAAACAATCTAATAGAATGTTGAAGACAAAAATCCATACAAAACTTATTGTTTGTGCACAAACAATTTCATTTTTCTTTTCTTTTTTTTTTTTAATTTCAATATCTCACCCTTTTCTCTTTATGCTTTCTTTCATTATCTTTTTTCCCTTTGCAGACATGATAAAATATTGATCTCAAAATTTCACATCTTGGATTGTTTCAAGAGAGACATTTTGCTTTGACAAATGAAGAAGCTTATAGTGAAGCAAAGGTTACAAGTTATGGATATGCAGATGTTTTTTTGTTTTTTTTTGATCCTTTTGTAGAATTAATTTTAAATGTTCTTCTATTTTCTATTTTTGTTTCTTTTCTCACATTTTAATTTCAGTGTTTCAGTCTGTTTTATTTTTCTTTCTATACTTTATAATAACTTTCTTTCTTTCACTCATTCTCTTGTCTTTTGTTCTTTCTCTTACTTTGAATATTTCTTGGAATATTCTTTCTTATAACATTTATTTCCAGTTTGGCTCTCTTTATTTTCTTTGTTCTCTGTCTTTTCTTCATTTCTATTGTCTTTTTGTTTTCTTTTCTAAATATCAACCTTTTTTTTTGCCTGCATCTAGTCTATCTTTTCTTCCTTTTCCTAACGTATAAGTCTTTCTTTTCTTTCTTTTTTTTTCTTTGTCTGTTCTTTTTCTTTAAAAATCATTCTTTTTTTCTTCTTTCTTTGGATCTTTTTTCTTTCCGTTTGACTTTTCTTTCTTGATTTCTTTTTCCTCCTTTCTGTCCAACTTTTTCTTTGCTTGTTCTTGTATAATTTTTTTCTTTGGATTTTCCATCATTTTTTCCTTATTCTTTTAGCTTGACAGCTCTTAGTTGCCTTCTTTTTCTTTTTTCTAACTCTTCCTCTGATTGCCTTTTCTTTCTCTTTTTCAGCTTGTCTTTTTCTTCTTTTTTTCCCTTCTTGCTTGTTCTTTCTTTAGATCAATAATTTTTTTCTTTTTTTTTAGCTTGTCTTTATCTTTCTTTTTTTTTGCTTTTTTAGCCTGCTTGTTATTTCTTGCTTTCTTTTTCTTAATTCTTCTTTTCTTTTTAGCTCTCTCTTTGCTTGTTCTTTCAACTTTCAATCTTAAATATGACTTGAATATAAATTTGGATGTATATTTTGGCCAGAGTGGATTACCTTAAACCTGTCTTTATCATTTAAATATTGCCTTGAATTTATCACTTCTTTCTTTCTCACTTCCACTTTAGTTCATTCTTTCTCAGCTCCTCTCTCTCTTTCTTAAATTTGACCAACCTTTTAAAGAGATATCTTAGCCTGTGTGGAACTATACATCTTTAATTCTCCTTTAAATTTTATCTTGAATCAGTTCTTCAGTTCTTTCTTTTTTTTTCTTATTTCATTGTTTTCTAAGAATTCCAATGTTCAGCAGAAAATAAGGAACAATCAGAAACTCATCATAGAAATATTGTACCCTCTTCTATTGTCTCCTGTAAATGAAAACCAGAAAGTTATGCTCCATGCACTAATTAGCAAAATTAATCTCAGATTTGATCAGCAAAAATACAATTGCTAAAGGGAAAAGATAAAACACAAAATGAAAGAAAACAAATGAAGAAGGAAATAATGAAATACAAAGTCCAAAACTGCTGTTTGCTGTTAAAATCAAAATTAGTTTACAAAATGTTCTTTTTTTTTGGCTTTGTTTTTGGGTTTTAGTTTGTTTTTTTTTAAATATTTTTCTATTGTTTGTCATTTTGTCTTTATTACAGAAAACAATTTATTCTATTGGAAAACAATGATTTTTTCTTTGCTTGAAGTTAAGGGAACTTTTTTTTATTTGTAAAATCTCATTTCCAGAATACTAAACATTGTCTTGACACAAATATTATTCATTGTATTTGAAAATAAGGTGTTCATTCCTGAAGCTTATTTGTTTAGTCATTTTTTTTCATTTTTTCAGCTTCCAACAATTAAAAGTGATTATTTGTTTAAATTTTGCAATTGTTTTCTCATAAGTGATAAAAGAGAAATTAATAGCTGATATACATTTTAATTTTCATTCAATTCTTTTGCTAATTAATGGAAGCAGTTTTTAACAGTTTTCTTAGTTTGTTTAATTATTCTAGAATGTTAGAAACATGAAACTTTTAACAGAGAATGATTAAATCCTGAAACATTTTCCTCTTCATTTTATACATGTCAATTTTCTTTTTTTTAATTTAGGTCAACAATTGTTCTATATAATTACTCTGGTGATAATTTGAAGCTTTATGACTCTGGGTTACTTTTTATCAAATTTTTAAAAAGAATAAGTAATATACATTCTTATTACCAAATAATGATGATTAAAAGAATGCACTTTATCTTTAGTCCTCTTTGTTGGTAGGGTTTTAAATACACTGACTTTATTTGCTGTAGAGGGGTAAAAATCCCTCTGAAAGGATTGTCTTTGGTCTGAAACTAAACTGTATCAGATGATAAGGATTCAGTTTTGAAGATCTGAGGAGTGTGGAATAGTCCTTCATTATTATTACTTCAAGGTCCACCCTGACCTAAAGTGGTAGTACTCATTAGGGTTCCATCTAGGGACCAAGATCTGTTAAATAATGAACAGTATTCCATTGCACCATGTGCAAAAAAAACAAACTCCTAAGAAACTTCTACACAAAAAATGCAAATATGAACATACAAAGAATGAGATTCCCTAACCTCTCAGCATAATATAACGGTTGATATTCTATTAGAAATACGAGTTTAAGAACAGAAAATATCATCTTTAACTCTTTAAAACATTAGCTCTTTTGTTCTCAGACACTTTGAGTTCACAAAAAATTGATTACAAATTATTAATGTCTGAGGTGATCCTCTGGAGCTTGAAATATCAGCCCAATAGTGAATAGTAAAATATCTTTGAGATTAAATGGCTCAGTCAGCAGGGGCTGTTGAATATACTGACTGCTTCTCAGCTGCATTACAATATCTTCACCATCAGATTGTTTAGTGTCATATCCAGGATACTTATTGGGAGGCAATGAGTGTCCTGGATTTGACACTAAATAATCTGATGGTGAGGTTTGAGGAATGAGGAGTACCCCTTCATTACCATCACTCTCAGGTCCACCCTGGCCCAGAGAAGTAGCACCTGAGAGGGTCCTATCCATGGGTCAAATAGAACTAAACTGCATACTTATGCTAAACTGTTTGAAATGGAACTACTTTTGTATGCTAAGCTGGATTGTTTGAAATAGAACTGTTTTGACATTTAACTATACTTATACTATACTGAACTGTTTGACAAAACTGAATAGCTTGAAATAGAAATGTTTTTGACAAATTGTGTACTTATACTGAACTGAATTATTTGAAATAGAATTGTTTATTTGTATAAAAATGGATTTGGCATTCAATAACCTACAAAGGTTGATATATCATAAAATCCAAGCAAACAAACTGAGATTAAAATAGAGGTCTTATAGTGTATAGAACACAGTTCTCAGTCCTAAATAAAAGTTCAGAATAGCCTCTGAAGTAAACAAGCGTTCATGCTAGTTTGGTAGCGCTATCTTATTTCACTTTTGAACTGAATAGATCACAGGCTTTCATGATGACTTGTTTTGGGATTGCATTATGAGTATCATCATAGAAATAGCATTGGACACATAAGTTCTAATCCTGAACAAGGCTGTTTGGTTAGGCAGCAGGTCTAGAAGAAGGAAAAATATTCTGAATTCAAACCAGCTGTAATCCACTTAGAAATTGACCTTGTGTCACATTCTGTCTATGGCAGAGGGGTTAGGTAAATACAAACAAGACTTTTCACTACTAGTTGATTAAAAGATTGTATTTCATTCTATGCAATGTTTTTGATTCTGTAGCATACTGGAAAATATTACAACATTGTGTCAGATGCACTGATGTTTTGATTCAGGGAACATCTACTGAAACATAAATAGAACTGGGATTTTAATGAATTTTACATGAGTGATAGTTTTCTTAATGTTTTTGTAAACCATTTGTGTTGTTGGCTAGCAAAAACTCAAATTGAATTTCTTCTAGGCGGAGGTTTTGTTCTGGTAAAATATCAAATCAGAATGACTTCACCTGGTTAGTTTAGATTATGAGAAATTTATTTTTTCTTCGGTCAACACAATAAGGTGACCTAAGAACTTCTATGACAAAACAAACTCTTGTACATTTAAAGTTAGCAACATGATCACACAATTCTATTTCCCAGATGGATAGTGTATCAATTAATTGTATAAGACACAGTAGTCTACTTTTAACATTCCATCATGTTTTTATAACTTTCTCTCTTTTCTTTTCTTTTTTTTTTATTTCCTCCTGTTTTTCGTTCAACTCCTTTGCTTATTCTCCAAAAGAACAGCTTTTATTTTATTCTTTTGTTTTTGTTCCTACTTTGGATATTCCATGTTTCAAAGAAATCTGTATTTTTCCAAATAAAGATTCAATCTTTGATTCATTTCGCTGTTTTTTTTTCAAGAAAAGTCCAGTATAGTATCAGTATTTATTTTTATAGTTTCCATTATCTCCTTGTACATTTTGCCTAAAAGTATATATATATATATATAGCCATATGATAGGGGCTTAGAGTACCCTGTCTGTATCCCCTGTCAAGGGAAAAGACCCCCTGCAAAAAATGTAGGTATAAAACTAAACTGTATCTGATAGTAAAACTTCTGTTCTGGAGATTGTGGATTACCTCTTCATTGAAATTACTAATAGGTTCACTTTGACCTTGAGTGATAGTACCTGTTAGTGACACCCCCCCCCGTAGGGGGTCAAATAGATCAGGTTGAAAATTGTTAGATAAGAACGTGTTATGTGTATCATAACCGTGTGCAAAAATTTAATTTCCCTAACTTCTAGGCAGCCCAGCTGACTGGGGTTGTAGAATACTCCGACTGCATCTTCAAAGAGGTAAGACCCTCCAGCAACGAGTGTCCTGGATATGATACTAAACAATTTGATGGTGAGGCTCCAGTAATGTTGGAGCTTTGGAAAATGTGGAGTACCTCTTCATTGCCATTGCTCCCAGATCCCCTCTGGCCTGGAGTGGAACCACCTAATAAGGGTGTTATTTATGAGTTAAATGGAATGGTTTGACATTTAAACTGTGTGTAAATAAATGACTTACACTAAACTGAATTGTCAGAACTAGAACTTGTTGAACATTTAACTGTGTGTAGACAAATGACAATATAATTAAATTGTTTGTGATACATAGCAATGGAACCATTTAACTGTGTACAAATGGATGTGTAATGTTGAATTGAATAGTTTTAAACAGCAGTACTTGAAATTCCTTAAATGTGTACCAGATTGAATTCTGCCAATTATTGCTATTATAGAGCAATACTTGGAACCATTTGACTGTTCAATTGAACAATTTGTGTTAAATAGGAATAGATGTAACCACTTTACTGTCAGCAAACAAATGATTAATATTGAATAGAATTATTTGTGTTTGATAGAAATACTTGAAACCATTCAACTGTTTGCAAAAAAAACTGAGTTCAGGCTGGTTTAAAAATGCTATCAACAAAATGTATTTACAAATCATACATATTTGATATAAATGTATAAACGGGATTTGGCATTAAATAACCCACAAGGTTTGATATGCCATAAAATGCAACCAAACTAAGAAGAGCATGAACCCAATTTTCTCATCACCAGATATCTTGACAAAATCTCATCAGTTGAATGTCACAATGTTTGACAGAAGTGAGTTGGTAAAAGAGCACTTGGGTAAATTATTTTCTCATAACTATCTTAACTGTCTTTATAGTAGCCACCAAAATCTGTTGCTTCTATAGTCAACCTTGACAGGAGTTAATAAGATAAGACTTGAGACATAACAGACACATACTGCATGAGTAGAACCATTTTTAAACTGATGAGTAAGATTCCAGTTCTGAAGAATCATATAGCAGACTTCAATTGGCCAACCAGGGTTAGGCTCCACAAGAGCATCACAGATCACAGTTGGTACTTCTGTTATCTCCCTACCAGTATCTTCTTCCAAAGAGTTCTGAGATTAGAATCAGGAATTGTATTATCTCATTTATCATGTACTTTACTCTCTTGGAAATTTTCCATTTAAAATGGATAAAGTAAAAATCAAAAGGAATTAGATTTGCTGTATTCATGTGCCTAGCACACTTTGCTAGCAACAACAACAACAACAAAAACCCCAAAATTTATCATCACCATCATTATTAATCTTTTTTTTTAAATTTTCTTGATTTGCTATTTGATACAATCCCTTTGTAAATCTTTTACCAGAGACCTGAGGTAAAAGAAGGTTTTTCTGAGGAAATTATTGTGCATATTAGATTGAGTTTTTCAAAGTATGTGAGCAGTGTTTTGTATTTCAGATAAATATTGTTTTCCAGGGATTTTCTTAATTTGTGTATCAATATTCCTCAAAATCATTCCTGGTGCTCCCATTGGAAAAGTTTTTTTTTTAATGTTACATTCTTGGATTTTCTCTTTCCAAATCCTTATATTTTAAAAATTTATTACATTCTTTTGCTGAGATGCTTTTATCTGATGGGATGGTCATGTCTATGAGATAGCATTTATGTTTATGTTATTTTCATCAGATGGTGGGCTTCATTAAAGTCAAAGTGACAGCAAGTCTTTGTACTTCTCCAGGACTCTTCTCAGTATTCTGGTTGATCACAGTAATTCTGTGATCTGAACAATTTCAGTTCTTCCAAGGAGCTTTGCTCTCCCAATCTCTTTTCTAGATTCTTTCAGATTGTTTAAAGGGTTTTGGCTATAATTGGTATCTCTATCATCTTTGTTCAATAGTTTTTGTTTTTTTAGTTCTCTGGCAAGGTCCAGATCTTTTGCTTCCCTTTACTTTTACTCTGTGATCAGTTGGAGCAATAAAGTTTACTAGCTGATAAGTTCTTTTCTTGTTAACTTAGATAGCAGCTAGGGTTCAAAGAGTTAAGTTGGCCAACTATAGTTGAGGGCAACCTGAACATTCCGTTTTCAATTGCTACTACATCGAGGCATAGGGGAGGGTGCCACTCCTTTTCCTGGATTTCTCCACTTATCCTTGATTTGTACCTTATAATGCTGAGTGTCAAGCAAGGAAGCATCTAGTATCATGTTCAGAGTTTTTGATCTGACTCAACCAAGGATTGAACTCCAGTCCCCTGGATCATTGGCGAACATTCTAACCATCTTGAAGTATATAAACCAAAGCAGTCAGAATTTTGAATATGGATTCTCTCTTTTACATTGCTATTGCCAAAAAATTATTGCAATTTTATATTTTAGATATAATTTTATAATTTCTTTATATGTTTAAAATTGTCTGTAGAATGTTTTAACCTGTTAAGAATTTACATTTTTGGCAATTTTTCAAGCCAGGAGCCCACTCTCCCAGAATGGTTGAGTCCTATGGTCATGAGAGTTGCATGGTTCTAAGGGTTAACTATTATCAGATTTAGTTTTCGGATTGGGATTGATTGGGTGACTGGTCTTTATCTCAAAATTCCAGGACAATATTCTGGTCTGCATGTATATGTTAACTGTATGGTCAATATTTATTCATTTATCCAGTTTTTTCTTATTATTCCTCTTCCTCCTCCTACCATTACTGCCACTATAACTACAAACTGTATTATTAATAATGAGGATGATGTCATTCACTTCATTCCTGTCTTTGATTGGCAAGGTTCAACTATTTAACTATTCCTTTTAAACAGTTTAAAAATGAAAGATTTGCAAATGAACTGATGTTTTCATTATTAAGAATTCTGAGTCCAATTTATTGCAAATAACTCACATGCTGTCAAAAAAGAAATGAAAATGTTTGGGCTTTTGTTAGTGTGGTGAATTTTGTTTTTTGTTACCCTGGTATTTTTTTCTTTTCTGTGCAGCCTTTTTTATTTTTTCATTTATTTTATTTTATTTTTAATTTAACATTTGAACTTTATTTTTGGGATTTCAACTTGGCATTTAATTCTTGACTGCTAGTCATTATTTCCTCCCCACCAAATGAAACCACTTTTTTTTTCATAGCTGCCAACAATGAACCACTTCAATTTCTTGTTTCATCTTCTATTTTTCTTCTTTTTCTTCTTCTTTTTTTTTTTTTTTTTATAAAATCCATCAAATAAATCTCAAAGTAAAATCTTCTATTCTTTTCTGATTTTGTTTATCTAAATAAAACCTTAAGATCTGTTACTGTAGTATCCTCATTATTATCATTATTAATAATAATATTTACCAATGTATTCTTATGATTTTTATTTATGCTTTAGTATTATCATTCTTATTAAATTGTTGTAGTTATTATTATCTCAATTATTATTTGAATGATTGTTCAGTTGTTTCTTGTATGATCTTGAAAGGATTTATTTTCACTTGACAGGCATACAATAAAGAATGCCATTGTCAACTGATGACAAATGGAGACTGCCAAGGTTTACTTATTCATTGTGCAATAGAAATAAATGTATGTGATTTTTCATTTGGATAATGAAATTTAAAAGAACGAAAAAATAGCAGCTTTCTTCTCCTTTTATCTTTTTAAAACAAGATGAAAAGAAATCTTTTAAAAGAGCAATTTCAATAAGAGAAATATTATATGCAGCAGTTCATAGTTAAATTTTTCCTTCCCTGCTTATACATAAGATAATAATGACACTTATTATTATTAGTTGTAGCTGTAGTAGGAAGAAGTGGTAGTGATATTTGTAGTATTTCTGTTACTACTTGTAGTAGTAGTAATAATAATAATAAGAATTATTGGTAGTAGTCATCAGAATAGTTGTTTCTCTATAGGAAGGTTTATTTCATTGCTTTAAAAGCTATAATCTCAATTCAACTCTAAGATTTCCTGTAAATGGAACCAAAGAGAAAAGAAACAGCTTTATACAATTTCCATAACAGGAATTATTCTCATTTGCCTATATTCAAGGGCATGGAGGTGTGTTCAGGAACAAATGTACATGAGCACTTGTGTTTTAAATCCATATATATATATAAATGAAAGGGACAAAGTGATGCTGTTCAAATAAAAAATCTATAATTTTCATTGTTGTTGGTAAAATGAGCATATTAATGTTTGCATATTTTCCGAGAGTGAAGATATTTTAATAGACTCATATTGACACAGAAACATGAATATTCATATAATATATTACGATATATATTTTTTGAGTTACTTTTTATTGACTCAGAAAAATAAGAGTAAAAGTTGGGATCAAAAAGTATCGAGACTGAATCTTTAGATTTAAAAATTTTTGAAATGAAGATGAGCAACTTATATAATAAAGTGATGATTTCTCAATATTTAAGCTGTTGTTGAAACAATGAGTCAGTGCCAATCAATATTTTTGATTAGAAGTCTTGATACATTTTGGTTTGGTTTGATGTCATATCAACCATTGTTGGTTATTTAAGGCCAAATCCAGTTTTGACATATATATTAAATTTATTATTCATCGACACATTTTGTGGATACACACAGTTCATGGATCAAACAGCTATATTTCTAACAATTCCCTTTAGCATATGTCAACAAAGTTAAATGGTTTCAAGTATTAGTATGTATCACTAAAAATTCACTTAAACCTCAGTTATTTGTTTATACACAGTTAAATGAACAAACAGTTCTATTTCTAATGATTCAATTTAGAGTAAGTCATTTGATTTCACTCAGTTTGAATGTCAAACAGTTCTATTTAACTCATAGAATGGACCTAATCCGGTGCTACCACTCCAGGCTAGAGTGGACCTGGAAGCTACGGCAATGAAGGGGTACTTCACATTCCCTAAAACTCCAGCATTACTGGAGCCTCACCATCAAATTGTTTAGTGGGGGTTTTACCCCTCAGCAGAGTTGCAGTTGGTGTATTCTACAGCCTCAGTTGACTGGGCTAAATACTTTTTGGTCTGTAGTTTTTGTTGAAATACAGGATTGTAAAACTACAGCACACTCCATATTTACAAAACCTCACAGTTCTTTCTCATGCAATTTTTCTAGTTTCTTAAACTGAAAATTCATCTCAAGGATAATCTTTGAGGATCTAAAGAATATTAAAAGAAATACAATGGCGTAACTTAGTCACTGGGGCTCGGTGCCAAATATATACACCTGTTTCTCCCCACTCCCCAAACACAACACAGTTTCTTCACTATCGTCCAAATGGCTGCTTCTGGTTGGTGGGAAATTCCTCCACATTCAACTCCCTTGGATGAGGTCACAACCTTCGATCTGACCCCTGTATCAGCCATGTTGTGTATTTTGATCTTAGATAAGGGGATCGATCTAGGCAATTCAATCGGTTATTGATGGGAAGAAGTGACAGTAACGTAAATACTGGTCTCCAAATAGAAAGAACAGAAGACAGTGATCTTCCAACAATATTTATATAAAGAAACGATGATAAAAAGATATAATGTTGAGAAAAAAATGTCCGTCTCCTGTCTATTATATGAGGCATTTGTTATTAACTATATTTACCAACCCCTCTGCTCGGGCAGGATATGACACAAGGTCAATTTTTAAGCGGGGTTTAACAGGTTTGAATTCAGAGTTTTCCTTCTCCTAGACTAGTTGCTTCACCAAGGCTGAAAAACCCAGTCTGCCCTACTATTTGCCCATGGGTTTTAAGAGTTAATTCAGACAACCAATTTCAGTTCATGGAATTTTCTCTTCATCTCAGTGACAGAGAATCTGTATTTTTACGGATTTGTTTGGGAGCATAAGTTCGAGAGATGACGTCACTATTTTTCAAAATATTTTTTCGAGGACATTGTTTTCGCCACTGTGGCAGTCTATTTATTTACGACAAATTCTTATCTTCGAATTTTTCATTATTTTCCAAAACCTTTTATCGTAAAATATTTCGCTAGTACATTTTGCACACCTGAACTTTAGATAAATAAAAATATTTCCATTGTTCTTATTTTCGGTCACACCAATCATTGAGTCTCATGCCAAAATCTGAGACTCGCCTTTTTCGGCCTGACTGACGTTTCTTCTAAACAATTTAAGTACAGAATTTTATTTTGTTGTTTAACTTTCCCCAGACGGGTGATAATATAAATTTTCAGATTAACCCTTTTCTTTTTGTATCATCTATTTCATCACAAAGGTGCAGTTTTACACCTTATGAAAAGAAGAGTTTTAAAGGTGCTTTGACTAATGGAAAACTCAATGGGATAATGTTTCAGATTTGATACTGTTTTAATGCGTCTCTTATATATTTCTGAAGTAAATATCAACAATGATCTCAGTAATTTTTTTTTTGTAGCAATGAGTTGGTAAAATACTTCCTTCTCATTAAGATTTGTTTATTTTCTGAATGACAGGATAATTTATATATGAATCAACACTTGAGCTTGTATATAGGTGGCATCATTTTTGTTGGTGAGCTGAAAATGCAGGAAATTGAAATCCTTTCAAATAACTTCAGTTTACTCAAGAAAATGAAGAAAGAACACAAAGTGCTTCGGAAAAGGGGAAAAGGAAATTTAAAAAGAGGAAGGGGTGCATGAGTGTTGGGAATACCACCTCTTAAAACACTTATTTGTAAACCTCTGTTTGATTTAAATGGGATCATCCCATTTTCCATAAATCTTGGGTGACACAAGGAAAAGGAAAAACAGAAAGACAGACGGAGTGGATCATAGAAATTAAGCAATAGACAGAATCGTAACTAAACTATTCGATGTCAAATGCTATCTTGTTCTTCTTCTCTTGAAGAAGGACACGAAATGAGAAAATAACAATAAGAGAAATAAAATCACCAAGTCTACTGATCAATTACTTATAAAAAAAACAAAAAACAAACATGCATATATTTGAAATTCTGAAGTTACCATAACAATGAAGTTTCTTATTTCCGTAAATTGCGACGTATAAGTCGATCCCTAGTTTTGTAGATATTTTTTTTCAGGTTTATCATATTTACCAACCCCTCCGCTCGGGCAGGATATGACACAAGGTCAATTTTTAATCGGAGTTTAACAGGTTCGAATTCAGAGTTTTCCTTCTCCTAGACTAGTTGCCTCACCAAGGCTGAAGAACTTAGTCTGCCCTACTATTTTACCCATAGCTGGAGGGAGAATAATTGGATTCATACCTTTCCCAAGGGTATTAGTGCTATGTGAAATGCAATCAGTCTCGTGCAGGATTTGAACTCGTGTCGCCGTGTCCATTTCCTATGACGATAAACATTACACCACGGGCACCTCAGGTTTATGCCTGTACAAAACTTCAGGTCTACATGTATAGCAGGCTTCAGATCCAAATCTTAACCACAGGTCGGTCAACCAGTGGTAAAGGTTTGAATTTTAGCCTTCACTACTAGCTTTGTAGGGATTTTTTAAGGGTTAAGAAGTCGACTTATGCACCGGAATTTACGTTATATAGTCGGACTTGTTAGAAGAGTAGGGATGCCATTCAAACATTTTATACGGAAAACTGTTTATTTACTCAGTTATTTCAACATCATTCTTCTAAAATCTGAATATATCAATATATTCATATTAATACCCCCTTTTTTCAAGTGATCCCTTTCTTTTTTATATATCATCATCATCATGTCGTGCCGCCAGCACGGATATCCCTGACCCTCTCTCGCCACTTCTCCCTATCATTCATCGCCTCCGGCAGGTCTTCTGGGTTACATCCTGTGTCCTCACATAGCTGCTGTATGTAAGTTCGGGCCGGTCGTCCTGCTTTTGCTTGGCCATATGTGGGGGTCCATAGGAGTACATCACTTACGAGCTCGTCCTTGCTTCTCCAGCAGTGTCTGGCTCGTCTAACCTGTATAGTTTTCGTGATGGGAGGCAAGTGGCCGTATAGTTGGTGTCTCGTGGGGTGTTGTCGCCAGGACTTGTTCAATATTGCTCTCAACATTCTTGTGTAGTTGCCGTCAAGTTTCTTCTCCAGCCGTTTAGTTAGCGTCCATATAGCAGTATCGATACAACCGCTGCCTGGAAGAAACTGCGTTTCCTTTTATCGGTCAGGTTTTTTATATATAGTTTTATAAAATTTTCTTGAGTAGATTCTTTTATTTCACTTCCATCTTATAATTCTTAACTTTGTCAGGTAGAGTATGTGAAATTGTGAATACATTGTTTATTTCCCACTGAGCGTGACACAGCTGCCCTACGCACTGTAAATATGAATCAGCTGAAATACTTTTGAAAACTTGAGATCAAATTTCCATTCTTGTCCACTAAACTTACAAACTTGGTGACTCATTTACTTTCTTGTCCTTTTGTACAAAATCCAAAACTTGAGTGCATAAAATAATTCTATAGAGTTCAGCCTACTGAGAGAAAAGAATTCAGCTCAAATAGGTTCTGTTGAAGAACGACACTCAGGCATTTTTATAAGGGAGAAAAATCTTCACTAGAAAGAATCTAATTTAGGAAACGTTGTTTATGACTGGAACTTTACTGATAAAGAAATTCAGATTATGTATCAGATCTGTCGGTGGAGCTTATAATATGCTAATTGAATTCTCTGCAAAAGTATATGAACCCAAAATAAAAGGGGTGTCCTGAGTATGGTAAAGCATACATTGGTGAGACTCCAGTTCTGGAGAGTGTAAAATATCTGCTCATTAGCATTACTCCTCGATCCACTCTGACCTGGAGTGGTAGTACCTATCAGGGTCCTATTTATTGGCCAAAGGGATCTATTTAAAAAATCATTCGTATTTTATAGGACCGTGTGCCAAAAAAAAAACTCTTTAAAAAATACACAAAAAAAGCAAATTTAAACGTGCAATGAACGCGATTCTCTTACGTTTAAGAATAAAATAAATCCAAGACGGGTTGAAATGCCGTTAAAATCAATCAATCAGATTATCTATCGAATCGTTTGTGCAAGAAACTTACTTGTAATCTAATACAGTATCGCCCATAAATAAGTATATCACTTTTTAAAAAAGTTAATTTTTTTTTAAAACAGACAAGTGCAACATTACAAAACGGATATTATTATGTATTACCAAACTGTACTATATTGAAACTTTATAACCAAAAACATGAATATTGAGCAGATAAAAATAAGTATACCCTTTATATACAGGGTGTCTCAAAATAGATGCAACCCATTAATATGATAATGATTTATGACTGAGACAAGAGCAATGGCAGTCATTTGGAACACGTCCTGTAAAAAATGTATCCTTTGAGCTAGAGACATCAAATCAATATCTTTTATTGTTATTATATTAGCTTCTAGGACATGCAATCTTCTTTGAGTTTCTTATCTCGTCGCGTTTGTATTTTTCAGTCAGCAAATTTTTTAGGAAAGACCTCTGTTCAATTTACCACCATTTTGAATAGCCTCAAAATAAATATACCTGTGAGTTTAAATCAATCAATGCTATAAACCAATTCCAAATAATGCAGGGTTTACATTTATGGGGAAAAATTCTGGAAAAAAATTTTGAAAAATTCCTCTCAATTATTAAATGACTCTTTGTGTGCGTTCGCCATTGGCCCGGGAGACCAATGTTTAATCCTAGGTCGAGTCATACCGAAGACTCAAAAAGTGGTGCTTGATGCTGTCTTGCTAAACACTCACCATTACAAGGTACGGATCAAGGGTAAAGTGGAGCAATCCAAAGAAAGGAATAGCGCCCTCCCCTATACTTCGGTGTAGTAAATAATGAAAAAGGGAGTCTTCAGGTCGCCCTCGACTACCGTCGCGAACGTTGCTATCAAGTTTCTAGTAATCACAGATTAGCTGTTGTAATAGATATTTAATACAAAATCTACTGTACATCAACCGAGATAGCCTTATGTCAGACATTAGCAATAATCAGTAACTTTGATCTTTTATGGAAAAAGAATGAAAGAAATAAGAAAAAAGTTTCTTAGTAAATTCTTGTTTTTGTATTGTCTCCATCATACACGTGTGTGTGTGTGTGTGACAGAGAGAGAGAGAGAGAGAGGAGGAGAAACAGTGTAACATACGAGACAAATACAAAAGTAAATAGGAACATTTTATAGATATTTTTTCCAGATTTTAACATTATAATCTTTCACTACGAATGATAAAATCCTTACATTTTTGATTGAGAAGAAAATTAACTTTTTTAAAGAATATTGCTATGGTGTAAACACACACACACACATATATATATAGTATTATTCGGTCCAGTTAAACCAGAGTTGGGAGTAATTCCTTCAGGACAAGAAAATCATTCAGGAGCTGAACATTTAAATTTTCCTGGTGGAGAGCTCAATGTAATTTTTTACAGAGCAATATTTCTTTAAAGAAAAAACCAAAGACCGGTTAATTTAGGATTATAAATTTATTTCCATCCTGTTTTTCAGTTTCTGGTGTGAACCAAAAACACGAAGAAAAATATAACAGGACTTCTTCAGATCCAAAGGATAAATAAAACCGAATAAATAGGTGAATAAAAAAAACGGAAATTCAATAAAACGAGGAGGTAACTCCTTAATCTCTTTTTCCTTCCCCTCCACCCCACGTCTCTATTCTGTTTTATTTATCCATTGGATCTGAAGAAGTCCTGTAATATTTTTCTTCGTGTTTTTGGTTCACACCAGAAACTGAAAAACAGGATGGAAATAAATTTATAATCCTAAATTAACCGGTCTTTGGTTTTTTCTTTAAAGTAAAGATATATATATATGTATATATTTATATATAATAGAGATGGTGTGAATCGGAAGACAAAAAGAAAAGTAAAAGGGTATATTTTGTAGATATTTTTCAGCTAATTGATAGCGATTATTTCCGTTTATAAACTTTTTATTAATGATAATGAATTCCTGTACTTATTTACACTTACATGTAATCATTTATCAGAGACATTCAAATGTTTTTCTTTGTTTGGAATCTTTTATTTCAAATCGAGGTCAGACCTAACCGATAAAATGAAACGCAGTTTCTTCCAGGCAGCGGTCGCATCAATACTGCTATATGGATGCACTACATGGACTCTAACGAGACGGCTGGAAAAGAAGCTAGACGGCAATTACACAAGAATGCTGCGAGCAATCTTGAACAAGTCCTGACGGCAACACCCCACAAGACACCAACTGTACGGCCACCTGCCTCCTATCACGAAAACTATTCAAGTTAGACGAACCAGACATGCAGGACACTGCTGGAGAAGCAGAGACGAACTCATAAGTGATGTACTCTTATGGACCCCCACACATGGCCATGCAAAAGCAGGACGACCAGCACGAACATACATTCAGCAACTATGTGAGGATACAGGATGCTGTCCAGGAGACCTGCCTGAGGCGATGAACGATAGGGAAAAGTGGCGAGAGAGGGTCAGGGATATCCGTGCTACCAGCACGACATGATGATGATGATTTCAAATCGAGAAATATAAGATGTTTAAAAAATAGAATAAAAGCAAAAAAAAAATTTTTTTCGGTGCATTGAAACCTGATATTTTAAAATCTTTCCTACAATTTCAAAATTTTTGTTGAGTTGATTTTAGGCAAGCATTGGAAACATTAAGATTTGGGGAATATGATTTATTTTTTCAATTTTCGGTACCCACCACTAAAAAAATTAACTCTATTTATTTCTTTATTCATTTTTGTTAAGTTCACTAAGTCATTACCACTATAACCTTGACTTTGTTGTTGGTGACGTTAACATTCAATTGTTTTTTGATTCCACCTTAGTAACCCTCCTTTCATTGGTTTGCCAAAAAATAAATATAAAGAAAGACCCCCAAACGAGGCTTCATTGTCAAAATTTAAAGAGTTTCTGGCAAACCTATTACTCCCCCTTTTTCCCCCACTGTGTTTCTTCTGGAAAAATGTTGGATAACTCTTTAAAGTAAGTCAAGAATGACATTCTGTATTCTTTAGTGTTCCTTGGTTGATCTCATGCCCAGCTAGGGAACTCAACATGTGGCTCTCAATGCATTAGCAAAGGTTTTTATAATCATGTTGTCAATGAGAATAATAAGGCCACGAGTTTTCTCACTGGTAGAACAATCTTATCTGAAAAAATAATATAGCTGACTTTGATTTGCTCAAAGTTGTTCAAGAAATTGTTTTAGTTTGTTCAGCAGAAATTAATTTCCCATCTTAGGAATGAAATGAATATCTTCTTTTACCAATTTTACCTGAACACTAAATGGATCAATTATGAGCATTACATTTTGAAAAGTCTGAAGAATGAGCACTTTTTTTTAGGTTTAGCATATTCCCGTCGTAATTGATACAATTATTTCTGTATGGATTGGCATTTCTGTTTGTAAAATGGAGGCATCATTTGTGTCGCTAAGCTGAGAACACAGGAGCATTGATCAACTGAAATCCTTTCAAATCAATCAAGTTAACAGAAGGAAGAAACCATGCTAAACTATGGAAAATTATAGTGAGATGAGAAAGTAAAAGAGCAAGATAGAGAGGGCGAAAGATTAAGCAGTGTAGTCAACGTAGTTATTACCCATAAAAAAGATGTCGGTCATCTTTGGATATATATATGATATTATTTGAATTCCTAAAGAATGGCATGTTTAACAAGAGCATTTCAGATTACTCTGAAGTGAAAGCATGTTGCATGACTGGTTTTATATATATATAAACGATTATGCTGATCTGGATCTGGGTATTCTATGTTCCCGTACAAAGAACAAAAAATGATTTTTATTGAAAATTTCTGGGGATTAGGAGTAAAAATTATTTATTTGATAAATGCAAATATAATGGAAGCAGTTATAATATAAAGTAAACAGATGAGAACAATCATTTATTTAAAAAGTTTGAATAATCAAAAGTGCTCAAATGCTAACCTGCAGAGCAGTATAAAAACTAAACGTAATTAAAATATCACCTAATCTCGTTTTGTTACTCTAAGTTTCATGTATCTTCTATTGAACAGAAAACGCAATCATCAAATAAAACCAACCACATATGTTTTTTATGTAATGATAATCTCATTTAAAAGTTTAATCCAATGATTGTCTCTACTGTTCTGTAGAAGATATATGCAACTTATGGTAATGAAACGATTGCGAGAAGGAGAGATTTTCATTCTTTTTAATTCATATATATATATATGTGTGTGTGTGATGAAAGAAATAAAAATATTGAAGCCTGAAGTTCAGCAACAAAATTCCGAGTCATCTGAAGGTAATTAACTAATAATTAATTAGTTCATTAATAACAATGTCAATAAAGTTTTAGCAAGAAGAAACCTTCAGTGTTTTAGATAAACAGAAATTAAAGAAAGAGTGAGAGTTAAAAGAAAAGGGGGAAAGAACTCAGTTGATCAAGTTTCTAGTAATCACAGATTAGCTATTGTGATAGATATTTAATACAAAATCTACTGTACACCAACCAAGATGACCTTGTGTCATACATTAGGAATAATCAATGACTTTGATCTTTTATGGAAAAAGATGAAAGAAATAAGAAAAAAGTCTTAGTAAATTCTCGTTTGGTATTGTCTCTATCATAAGCGTGTGTGTGTGTGCGTATATGTATATATAAATAAGGTTCCTATTATCTTTGCAATAATTAAGCCAATATTATTCCTCCCCTGGCACTGCCAAAGATATTGTTTTACATATTCTTACACATACAAAAGGAATAAGGAAGATCTTATAAGTTTTTTATGCATATACTTTTTATCTAACCCCACCACTTCCAAAAGGTGATGATCATGTATGGGTTGCTTGGAAGGAGTAACAAAACAATAGCTTATAATATGAAAACTGTTTCTGTCTTAGATATAAGAGCAGAGCTGGGAGATGCCTGCAGCCAGGATAAAGAAGTTTTGATAGAAAAATAAAACTAAGACCATGGTAGGCCTTTTGGAGATCTTAATTCCTTTTCATTGTTCTCGCATTTTTATTTTTATACCTCCAGAGGAAAAGGGTGATTGCAAACAGCTCCTTTAATGGGTTCATCTATTACAATGCTTTTATTTATTATTATTTATTATTATTTGCTTCCATCTTTCAATTCATAATAGAATGAAATGATATCAGGGTTCTGTAGGTTTAAGAAAAAGCAAAAAAAAAAAAAAACCCCAAAAAAAACAAGACTCAAACTCTCCTCTGCATCCATTGTACAAAGATTATCAATATAACCAGATTATTTCTTACTGGTGGCATATAATTGTATGAATATCTGTTTTGAGCATTCAGTAAATAATCTAGATGAAGATATGTTTCACGAAGACTTAATAATTATGTATCACAAAAAAGCATTACAAAAATACCATTTATATTCCTGTATATGCCAAACCATGATCTATGGTCATGAAATCATTAATCTGTAAAATTAATTTTTGAAGCCAAAGACTACTCTTAGTTCTTTCCATTATGTGTGAATTTCAACTTTACAAAATTATTAATCAGGTATAAGTCAATCAGCATTAATTTTTTTGCCTTAAAAAGTAGGTCTTCAAAATTCAGCCTATGAATGAAAGTGGATGAGTTGAGTAAAAAGTAAGTATCAAAACTGAAGCTATATTCACCAACACAGAAATGAACAATAAAATAAAAACATTAATTTTCTTCAAAATAGTTCTCTTGGTATCAGTACACTTATTCCAGTGACATTTTTTGTTTGTTTGTTAAAGCACCTCTAAAAATATTATTGTGAAGCAGCACATCTTCAAATCTTAGCTTTATGATGAACTTTGGGAAATAGGAAGAAGTTGCAGAGAGTTGGGTCCTATGAATGTAGAGAGCACTCCACTTTCACATGCGTGCATTTTGTTAAAATATCCACGTTTCATTTTTCTTTTAAATCGTTCTCACCTCTCAATAATAAAAATTGATCTGTTGTGTACACATCTTCATTAAAATTGAACATTTTAGAATTGTTTAACTAGGAAAATTCAGTAATTATATACTTTTTATAACAACTCATCTATTCTTATTGATTTTCAAACCCTAGTTTAATATTATCTGCCAATTATCACTTATATATAATCATCATCATCAAATCACGTTGCCAGTACGGATCTCCCTGACCCTCTCTCGCTACCCGTCTCTATCGTCCATTGCTCCCGGGAGCTTTTCAAGGCTATATCCTGTATTGGCACAGAGCTGTTGTATATAGGTTCTAGCTGGTCGTCCTGCTTTTGCTCGTCTATGTGAAGGGGTCCACGGGAGTACGTCACTTAACAAATCGAGAAAGAAGAAAAAGTAAAATCTTTTTTTTCATCAAGCTCTGTGCATCAAAAATTGGGATTCCTCTAAATCATATGGTTCTTCTCTGAACTTGTGAGAAGACCTTAGACCTTTTCTTGTTAATTTCTAAGTTAATCTGACGATGTTCTTCAGAATAAACAAAGTGGATCTTAAGAACACTTGTTTGTATTCAGCATAAAACAATATTGATAAAGAATTGAAGAATGTTATAAGGAATTTATATGGAGATGTTATCACAATACAAATGTGTAGTTACATCATCCATAGCTTAATGAGGAAAAAACATTTATTTTACACCATGAAAATTTATTTTTCAATATAAGTAAAGTACGTTGGTCGATTATAGTCAGTGGCAACTCAAAGGCTCCCATTTTCATAGCTTCAACACCTGGATTGTTCCACTTACCCTTGATCACATACCTCATAATGCTGTGTTAACCAAGGAGGTATCAAATACCATTTTTGAGTCACTGGTTGACTACACCAGGGAGTGAAATTTGGTCTCCTGGACCATTGGCATTAAAATTTTACTCTCGATACTTCTTGATCACATATCGTAATGCAGTAAATAAAAAAAAATGAGTATAAAGTCAATGATTACTTTATATCTTTGAATAGTATCCAGAAGAAAGTCATGGAGACACAAATACATCACGGTATATATCACCCCAAAAAAGGAAAAAAATAACAAACAAATGAATAAGTTGGTATTTTCCTACTATGAGAGAAATCAAGTGTTACTATATCAGACAATTATCATTCTGAGATGAAAAAGAAGAGGAAAAAACTTGTTGGTGCCTTAACAAATAGAATTGGAATGAACTGATTTGTGTTGGCTATGTAAAGATGTTGATTGTTGTTTAAAACTGGTTTAAAAGTAAAAGCCATCTTTGTTATGCTTAGATAATCAAAGAATCATAGGACACCCATGGTGATTTTTATGCAGTGTATGTCTCTGTGTGGCCAAATCTGTGTTTTGTACATGGCTAGCTCTATGTTGATGAGTAAGTTGTGAGAAAGGACTGCATGTTTAAAAAATTTACTCTTTTTTGGAAGAGGTCCTCGGAAAGTCGTCAGTATTCTTCATTGTTTTATCCTCTTTCTGTTGAGTGTTTATATTAATATCATATTTCTCTATCCCTATAATATTAGTTATATATATATATATATAACCATATATTCTAAGTATAAGATACAATTTAAAACAAGGTAAAACTTAACGACTCAGTTTCCCGCTTTCGATCCTCAAATGAGAAAATATCACCCATCTGACTTTTTTTAAAATCTTATTTTATATTTTATTTTATATTTCAATTGTGATTTTTCTCTGCATTTTCATGCACTGAATGCTATAAACATTATACAGGACAAGAAATCTTCCGGCATTAAATTTTTATCATAATTGTGTATGTGTAATATATATATATATATATATATATATATATATATATATATATGTGTGTGTGTGTGTTTGGGCAGAATTTTTTCATTAATGTATATTTAATTAAACAATATAGACATGATTTGTCTGCATATTTTTGTATATGTCCTTTCCTGTTGTCGAATTGATTTTACGGTGTCCGGAGGGAATTGGTTGATTGAGATATATATATATATATATATATATATTATCAAAATAATGGCAATGATTAACATTTAAAAAAGGATCAAACCTGAAAACTATAAAAAACTGTCCAAGTCGATCATCAAGTACTCTAACGCAAGCCACACATTTTTTAATATATAATTGTTTTAATCATTTTTTTTACTATTATGTGGCTCAATCTTGAATATTGAGCACTATCACTAAAACAACCTAAGTTTAATATATATATATATATATATATATATATATATATATATATATAAGATACATTAACAATTTGAAAGATTATATGAAAATATACACATACATTTTGTTTCTTATCTTTTCTTCCTGAGCATCACCGAGTACCTCTGCTTGTGCGCAAATATGTGGGTGGATGTACCAGGATTGGAATAATGCCATAAGCCCAACCCAACAACTGTAACCCTTTCTTTCGTCCCCTGTTAACAACAGGAACATTTTTAAATGCCTATGAAATTAAATCATAATCTGTTGGGCAAGTTGTTTCAAGATGATGATGATGATAATAACGATGATAAATAATTTTAGTATATGTAATGCCGAAGCGAGTACTAATAATAAATAAAACCGAAGAGAATAGCAAGTGTAGATCATGGAGATAGATAGAGAAAGAGAGATATCAGTAAACAACATAATAAGCGCAAACAATAAAGTAGCACAGAAAGAGTACAAAAGCAGGAATGGTGAAGGTGAAGGTCAGCCACTGAGAATTATGAAAGCCACAAAAATTTGACCATATTGACAAATGGTACATGTACAAAAAACTGTGCAAGAAAATATGACCTACAAAATCCTCTGGAATTTTGAAAGAAAAATCACTCAAAACTAGCCAGAAGACCAGACCTAGTTGTAGTAAAAAAATGAAAAAAAAAGAAACGAAGGTGTCTGGTAGAATCATTCCAGCAGATCATAGAGTTATAGCAAAGGAAAATGGGAAACTCAAAACGTGCCTAGACCTTGCCAGAAAGCCTAAAAAAGCGTTATGGGTCATAAAAGTGACCGTAATACTAATGACAGGGCTCTTGGAACAATACCAAAGAACATGGGGGAACTAGAAATCCGAGGAAGGATCGAAACCGTCAAGAATAGTTAGTAGAGTTCTGCAGAGCTGGGGAGACTTGCTGTCACTCGGACTTGAGTGAAGACCATCTGTCATTTCCAGTGTGAATAACTTGTGAAGAGTAAAATAATAATAAAAAGAAAAACAGTATTAATAGTGAAAGAATCCTGCAACAAATAGTTTATTATTGGCTAGAGACTTGTTACAACCATTTACTGTGTTATAGGTATATAAATATTACACTTTATAATTAAGAAATTGTAAGTCTTTATATGTGCCTGTGTTTCTGTAATGCTACAATTTAAGAACAAATAAACTTGAAATAGTTGATACCTGGATGGTACATAAGCTTGGGGACGTCAAAAAAATGTTGAGCTTAAATTTATTTTTTCAGATTATAAAAATATTACTTTTGGATTTATTTATTCATTAAATTTTCATGCATGAATATCTCTTCTGTAATTGTGAAAAAAAATACTTCTTTGAAGTGAAACCGATGTACTTGGTTCTTTGAACTTTTCAAAGGGAAAAATAACTACCTAAGAAGAATGTCGTTTTTGACCTTGTCTTCTGAACGTTACCGATACAATATGATCATGGTCCTTTGTGCACAAGACTCTATCTTAAGTGTTGGCTACTTAAATATGTACATCAGAATTAACTACAAGATACTTATGAACACGCACATGGACATATTAAGAACTTGGCGATGTGTAAAGAGGAGGTTTTTGTGTGACAGAACACTGACAATTATTTTATGTATTAGGTCCATTATTAGGTCTTGATTTGAAATCTGTGCTCTCTCCCCTCCCTCTCTCTCTCTCTCATACATACAAATATATTTATTAAGATATTTGATCGCTTCGAATGTTTGTAGCCAAAAACGGTAAATTTTAGCATAAACCTTTCTATGATAAGGTACCCCTAAATCTGCCTGGTAACGAATGTGAAATTGCTGTATTACTTTAAATTTTTAATTATATTTAAGTGAAATGTTGCTTCTTCATTGTCTAAACTGTAACTTTTCCGTGACTTTTTTCGGTCGCCATTTGACTGTTGAATTTCACTAAATCAATCCTTACCATAAGTGCTACTTTCTGTCAACAACACATCGGTATATATGTGTATATGCGTTCTGTTGTTTGAAAATATTTTATTATGTTAATTATGGATTTCAAATGTGTAAACCAGAGGACTTAATGCATTATAAGATAAAAGGCTTTTTTTACAATTTTATAAAATCATTTGTTTTTTAGGCAATGAAGCATGCAAAGAGTGGAACGACAAAAAGAGCAGTAAATGCTATTAACAAACTTTTTAAACTGACAACAAAGAGTAGTCTTAGTGCTGATACAGAAGAGCCTGAATAGAAAATTGTTCATTCAGGCTTAACTGCTCGTATTAACAAGAACCAAATTTCCATATCAGAAGAAATCAACAACGAACCAATCGAGTTTCCTCATTCACTCTGATACCAACTGATCCTAAAAGTTGGTCAGAACAAACGTCCGACTCACAACGATATGACGTAGTCGAACGTGGACCTCTGTAAACTGACAGTGACTTTCCATATAAGACTGCAAAGCGACGATTTTCAACTGTTCATTACAAAAGTGTTACAACAAACACTAGAGAAATTGTTTCTCGATAATGGCTAATGTCATTTTGAAGAATTCGATTATGCGTTTTGCTTTCGTTGTAAACTCTTTGGAAAAAAATCAAAGTCCTTGTCATAGAGGCACCCATACGTAGAAGAGCTTATCGAAAAATTGAAATGATCAGGAATCTGATACTTCCTATCAGAAGTGATTTAGCCAGTGGATGCAGCTTCAAGAAGGAATCATCAATGATGAATCTACACAGTTTTTTTTTTCTGAAAGAGAGACTGTTTTGGAGGGGTTTATTGACATTGTTTCTTTCAGAAGGAAACATTGCCTTAAGATATCGAGAAGTATTGGTCTCAGCAAACAATGGAAACTTTTTGTGAATGTTTAGCTTTTAGCAAAAAGGGATCCAGTAATGAATGATCTTCACAATAGGATCATTTAGAATGAGACCCAAGACAACTAAGTGAGCAATACTATACAAAAAAAGAGTTAATTCAATTGCTTGAAAAATAAAACTTGCGATAAAGTTCGCTAAATAATTTCCCAACGTTCTCTACTGTACCCCTGGCGTCTTGGTCTCATTATTTAATAGTATATCAATCTTTGTGCGTTATTTTATGCCAAAGCCATTTTTGTAAAAGAACAGTAATTTACTATTTAACCCATAGTTGAAGGGACAAGAGGTTTCATAACTTTTCCAGGAGTATTAGTACGAAAGTGAACGTAATAGCGGGATTTGGGTTCGAACTCGCTTACTACGATGTCGCAGTCAAGCACTTCAGCCACTACACCCCAAAGACTCCTTGCAACCTCCCGTTTGACGTCTCCCATCACAGGAAAAGAAGCCACAGTGAGTTAGGCCTTTGTTTTTTGCTGCCAAGTAAGTCAATGCCAGTTCGGTTAAAGGCCTGTTGAACACAATTTTGGAGCGAGCAAAAGACTTACAATTAAATCTTTCAAATAGCCAGGACGATACAGACGATGATGGAGTCAATATGAAAGAAAATCAGGCTGGTGTACAATGATGACTTCTCCAAATAAATCCTTAAGCCCTGTATGTGCTGTGCGCTAACCATTCACTGAATTCGTTGGCGTTGACAGCACCAAGTTGTCAGCCAAAAGCTTTGACATTTTTTAATGCTCTGGTAAAGTTATCCACAAAATGTTAGGGTATTTTAAAGTGCGATTGTCTATCAAATCTCAATCAGGCACCCATTAGGAAAGTCGCATCAACCGTATGAACTCACTTCGATACGACTTGACAGATGTTTTGAAGGCTTTGAAATTATTGGAAGAATTCTCTATAGAAGGAAAGGATTAAACATCAGCCATGATAACGTAAATCGCATCGTGAAGTTTCATATTATCGGACATCATTTGGTATGACATTCATTTTCAAATTATCAAAGCAAGTAAAACAGTTCAATGCTATGGTATCTCGCTGGATATCATAGAGACTAAATGGAAATTAGTCAACTCTGCGATCTATCTTAACTGTTAACTTTTAACATTCAATTTCTAAAGAGGAAATAATTCATATCAACTCTTTAGAAATAGCTATAACGAGTGAACAATACCAACTTTATAACTCTGACTATATTGTAATATGATACAGATTATTATGAAGTGTTGCAAAGTACGTGCGACATGTAATAAATGTTCAGATATGGAATAATAGTGTAAGATTGTCTTTTTTTTTACTTATATGTGATTTACGTTACATAGTCAGTTCATATTAGAATGTGATTTCTCTTTTAAGTTTTGATTTAAGAGAGGCCCAAAGAAAACATTTGATTAGGGACATGTAAAGGTTGACATGGCACACACACACACACACACACACACACATATATATATATATATAACCGGACATTGGCATAATTGTTAGAGTGTTCGCCAATGGCCCGGAAGCCCTGGGTTCAATCCCAGGTCGTGTCATACCAAAGATTCAAAAAATGGTACTTGACGCTACCTTACTTAACACTCAGCATTATAAGGTAAGGCTCAAGGTAGTGGAGCAATCTAGGGAAAAGAGTAGCGCCCTCCCTTTCACCTTGGTATTGTAGCTATCGAAAAGGAAGCCTTCGGGTCCCCCAACGGTCGCCAACTTTACTACTTTATATATATATATATATATATATATATAATTAACCTAAATCGCGAGTCGAAAATCTTCTTCTAAATTTTCACCTTAACGGATCATCAGGAAGCCTAACTTCGACTGAATTCTAACTTCGACTGTAGTCGAAGTTAGAATTCAGTCGAAGTTAGGCTTTCTGATGATCCGTTAGTAGATTTTCGACTCGCGATTCAGGTTAATTTTATAATTGTCTCCATTGTCTGGTGTTGAGCACTTTAGTAATTGTAGCATTGCAGGATTCGCGGAGGGTTTTTTGGTTTTCTTTTGACCACTGACTGCGCATCCCTTGATTTTTTTCAAGGGGTCGGACGAGGTTGGCCTTTTCTTTCTTTTTGACCCAAAATTTTTTTCTTTTTCCCCTGGGCGGTGATTCGAGATACTTTTTTTTCTCTTGTTCCTGGCCAGGGTTTTTTTGTTTTTTTCTGGTACCGTGAATACTGGTAGATATTAGATTAGAATATATATATATATATATATATATATATATATATATATATATATATATATATATATATAATCCTCTCTGCAACGAGCAGGATGCGAAAAAAGTTGAATTTTTCAGCTGGTTTGCATTCAGAGTTTTTCTTCTCTTTGACCAGTTGCCGTACCAAAGCAAAAGAACAGAGTCTATCCTACTATCTAGTCATAACTAGGAGGAGAACGGTTAGATCCATGCTTTTTCAAAGGGCATTAGTGCTAAATGAAATGCAAAAAGCTTCGAGCAGAATTTGAACTCGAGTTGTCGTGTCCATTTCTTAAGATGATAACTGTTATGCCATATATATATATATATATATATATATATAAAAAGAGAGAAAGAGAGAGATTTTGAGAATAGATTTTTAAATGTGAAATATGATTTTCGTACAAATGCAATAAATTATAACGTTAGTACTCTGAAGAAAACTTCTCTGACATCTGTTTTATTTATTTATTATTTATTTTGGTATTTCTTTTCTTTCTTTAACCGAGTGACATCTACGTTTTGTGTCTGCTAATTTCTTTTTTTTCATTTTTTACGGCCATTCTATTATTTTCTATGATCAAATTTCAACTGTAACACCCAGCAACTCGTAGTCAACTAATATTCTGAATATTCTTTCATTCCCAATGGCACTAGCAGTTGAGGTGTTTTAAACACTTTGTTCTGTATAATGTTTATTTATTACTGTGGCCATCTTTAACATTATTTGTGTATAAAGTTTGCATGGTGTATTTAAGGGGCTTAAAAATAACTTCACTATCAATAGCTTTTATCATTTAAGTTTATGTTTCTTTATATTATTTAAAAGAAAACTTTCTTTCTTTCTCCTCTTTCTTTTATTTCTTTCATTTTGATTACTTACACGTATATTTTTTTATTTAGTTTTTAATCTGTTTTATAGCATTTTTTCTTTCTGTTACTGCTGTTCAATTATTTATAAATTGTTAATTTACCTTTCTTTTCGGTTTAACTTTTGCTTTCTACTTATCCAGACCTAAATCCTTCAACTTAACAGATTTTTTTGTTTGTTTGGTAATTGTCTTTCTTTTTACTTCATTGAGTTTGATTTTTATATCTTCTTTATTGAATCAAATCTGATATATATTTATTTTCTCATTCTTAAATCCTTTCCTTTTTTTTTCTTTATCTGTCTTTTTCTTTTGCGTCCCCTCCACACAAACCTTCACCCAATCTTAAAACTTCCCTGTGATTGATTTTTGTAGAAGAATGTCTTAAAGTTATTTTTTCCTCCCACTTTTCTTGGTTGTAGTTACAGTTGTATGTAATTTTATTAAGCCTCGTCTTTTTCCATTATTCCTTTTGCCTGTAAACCCACACTCGAAGGCAAATGAGTACAATAAAACCATTTTACATTGCTTTGTAATTAACAACAACAAAAAAAAAACAACCAAACAAACAAAAAAAAACGACAATCTGCAATGGGTCGTTCGTTTGCCCTACAAAATGTGTAAGCAGTTGAAACCGTAAATGTAGTTTCTTAATTGTCTGAATACATAATTCAACAAGTTATTGTCTCTGTTCTCTGGCTTACAATGACTGAAATAGGCCTGGAAGTAATGTCTTAGGAGGCGGACATTAACACTCAGGTTACAATCTGAGTTGGCTAATTGCATTTTACACTGTAAACTAAAACTTTGTGTGTTTTGAGCCGGCCTTAAAGACTTGAGCCGAGTGTACAGTTTTAATCCATTTTTATTTCCCCTCTGATCATTTCTGCTAGCTGAACTATTTTACACCTGAAGGGAGCGGAATATCAAAAGATAATTAAATTACACAGTCGCATACGAAGAGGAAGATAGAAAGATAATAAAACAATGTAATAGATTCACATAAATGAGACATTGATCTCAACTCTCTCTCTCTCTCTCATTTATTTTATTCATTTATTTTTTATAGTAGCCACTTTTGATTCGCAAAAATCTGTTTTTGTTTTTTCTGGCTTTCTGCTTTAGTCAAATGCTTTTTTAATGACAAACAATTCACAACAAGCGAATAAAGACGGTTTTGACCTACAATGAACTTATATTAGTCTTGATTAACTCACCCCTAACAAAATTTCTCAGTCTATCTATTTTTTTAAATCCTAGCCAAGCCATGTATATTTATGCTTCTATCTTTAAAATCCTCATATTTGTATCAGTCCAGTCTGCTGGGGCTGCAAAATACACCGATTGCAGCTCTGCAGAGGGGGTAAGATCCCCTAACGAATGTCCCTGATATGACGTCAAACTATCTGATGGTATGGCTCCAGACATGGAGATTTAAAGAATGTGTAGTACCCCTTCAATGTCATTGCTCCAAGGTCCACTCTGGCCCGGAGTGGTAGCACCTGATAGGGTCCTATCTATGGGTCAAATAGAACTGTTTTACATTTGAACTAAGTGGAAATAAATGACTAATACTGAATTAAATTGTTAGAAATAGAATTATTTGATCCTTTAACTATATGTAAACAAATGACTGATATTAAATTTAATTGTTAGTGATACATAGCAATACTTAGAACCACTTTACTGTGTACAAATAAATGACTGTCTAACTGATTTGTTAGTGATACATAACAATACTTGGAACTACTTAGCTATGTATAAACCATTGAGTAATGTTGAATAGAAATATAAATGTTAAATAGCAATACTTGAAAATCTTAAACTACGTTCCAAAATTGAATTATTGGTATTAATTAACACTACTTGGACACATTTGCCTGTATGCATATGAATGAATAGTGTTAAATAGCAATACTTGAAACCACTTCACTGTGTGCAAGCAATATCATCATCATCATCATGTCGTGCGACTAGCACGGATAGCCCTGACCCTCTCTCGCCACGTCTCCCTATCGTTCATCGCCTCTGGTAGGTTTTCAGGGCCACATCCCGTATCCTCACATAGATGCTGAATGTATGTTCGAGCTGGTTGTCCTGCTTTTGCCCGGCCATATGTGGGGGTCCATAGGAGTACATCACTTATGAACTCGTCCTTGCTTCTCCAGCAGTGTCCTGCATGTCTGGTTGGTCTAACTTGGATAGTTTTCGTGATGGGAGGCAGGTGGCCGTATAGTTGGTGCCTTGTCGGGTGTTACCGCCAGGAGCTGTTCAATATTGCTCGCAGCATTCTTGTGTAATTGCCATCTAGCTTCTTCTCCAGCCGTTTAGTTAGCGTGTAATTGCCGTAAGCAATATAATTACAATTATTCTTATCAAATAGCAATACTTAATACCATTTAATTGTGTGAAAAAATGAGCTCAGGAACATTTTAAAATATTATCAACAAAATGTTTACAAATAATATATTGAATATATATGTATAAACAGAGTTTGGCATTAAATAAGCAACAATGGTTGATATGCCATAAAATTCAACCAACCATCATATTTGAGTAGGTGTGTTTGTTTAATGACATTTCAACTTTCGTGGCTTATTTAATGCGAAAGCTAACTTATTTGACCCATAGCTGGGCGAATAAGGGGATTCATACTTTTCCCAAGAGCATTAATCTGAAAGTGAACGACTGGAATTCGAACTCGTAATCCAGCACTTTAGCATTACGCTACAAGGACTATCCCTATATATATATATATATATATATATATAAAATAATAAAGACAAATTTTGTCTGTATAATTTATTTAAGATTCTTTCAAGTTTCTTTAGTTTCAGGTTGGAATTGGTTGATGAATTTCCTAAAATTTTCCCGAGCGCTTTCGGACCCTTCATAGGCCATCATCAGTGGTTGCTTGATTGTGTAAGGTGTGTTGTTTTTAAAATACATCAGTTACCCTGTTTTAACCAACTCTGCGTTCGCATATTTTTGTTATGTTATAAAAAAAAACTTTCAAAACTCATTCTAAAAACAACAGACCTTACATAAGCAAGCAACTCCTGATGATGGCTTTTGAAGGGACAATTTTGGGAAATTCATCTACCAGTTACAACCAGAAACTAAAACTCTAATCAGGAAACTAGAAAGGATCTTAAATAGATTATGCAGACAAAATTTGTCTTTATTAATTAATGAAACATGCTAAAATGAACGACTACTACCGAACCACACACACACACATATATATATATAAAGTTTGAATTGAGTAGTGACTGCGAGCTTATCGCCAATGCGATCATCAAATTAGTTTGCAAGAAACTGTCTTTCATCAAGCTGTATCAACTCTGTGAATACAACTTTTGAAACTTAGATCTACATAAGTACTATCATCGATATTAAACACTCTTTAGTAATTTACTAAGCTTTTTGCTTAGATGTGGTACATAGCTGTATGAATGGGGCACCCAATGAGACTCAAACTTACTTGTGAAGGTTTGCTAGTCTAGCTTGCTAACCATCACACCACCCGAGACACCTTTAAGCACTCTTTATTTATAAATACAGACAACCGTATAACTATATTATCAATATATGTGTGCATGTAGGTCAGCTATAAAAGTACAATAGAGTATTTTAAATGTATTGCTCAAATAAAAATATCACCAAGTCAGAGAATAAAGCAATTTCCAATTGCAACTGATTATTTTTGCGGTCTTTTTCACTGAATGCCATTTTAATCATTCAAATTCTTATAATAGGCTAATTTCTGTTCTGGATCTCTGAGGAGTGTGGAATACCCCTTTAATTGCCATTGGTTCCAGGTCCACTCTGACTCGGAGTGGTAATAACTTTTAGGGCTCTATCTATGTGTCAGTTCTCTGATAATTCTTAGTATTATATTGGAATACTTGAATCCACGTATCCGTGTGCGAATTATTTGCATTAGATAGCCGAAATTCGATACCATATAATTGTGTGCAAACAAATTATTATAGTTAAATAGGAATAGTGACTTGAAAACCTTCATTTGAATATAAAATATTGGTATCACAAATATTATCATTGAATAAGAAATAAGCCGTCAAACAAATAAACCACACTAAACCAAATCTTGACTCCTTCCTAAATGGAAGTATCGTTATCATAATGGACCTCAGCTACAATGAAAAAACAATGGATTCACGAATTTATTTCTAAATCATACCAGTCACTCAAATTTAAATTTGAAACGGATTTGTTTAGCAACCTTACAATGGTTAATTGATATCGTTAGATTAAGTTAAAAACATGCAGATGTGTTTGGCTGGTCTATCAGGAAAATGGTTTGGTTTGGTTTCTTTGGCATATCAACCTTTGTAGGTTATTTAATGCCAAAGCTAATCTCCTAGAACAGTAGTGGTACTATTTAACCCATAGCTGGGAGGAGAAGAGGGTTCATACCTTTCCCAAGGGTATTTGCCCTAAAGTGAACGTAATAGCGCGACTGGAGTACGAACTCGCATATTACGATTCCGCAGTCCATCGCTTTAACCATTACACCACGAGGAAAAGGTTAAACATTTATTCTAAATCTGTCATATTGCAAAGAAATATTTTCTTGAAAATATATATAATAAAAAAAGGACACAATTATTTTTTTTTTTTTCGTCTACCTCTCCGCCATTTTCTCACCTTCTTTTACTTACACCCAACACTATCTCACAATGTTTCATTTTTTCCTTTTCGTTTTTATTTTTTTTTCTTTATCTATTCGCTTTGTTTCTTTTTCTACTGTTTCTCCTATTTTCTTTCTTTATTAATCTTTTCTTTTTGTCTTCTCTCTATTTGTCTCTTTTTCAACATATCTTTTTTTTTATTGGTCTCTCTCTCTCTCTTTTATTTTCTACCGCATGACTTCTACTCTTTCTTTATCTCACTACTTTTCTTCATCTATTTGAGTAATAACTGTTCAACTCTTTTCGGCCCATCCGTCTTCTCACTTCCATGTGTGTGGTCTGTGTTTTTAGATTTTCTTTGCATTCCGTTCCAGCCATTGTCTAAGACACTGTCCTCTCCTAAACTATGGAAGTATTTTGGCAAGTGTACATTAAAAATTCATAAAGAGTGTTTAGCAATGCCAAGACTCAAATCCCTTACCCCATTGTTACCGACATATTGTTCTCAAACACCATTTCTCCTGCCATAAACCGCTTGTTGAATTTTTTCCCCTCTGAAGAAGGGGATGTGCATGAGTATCTGATGGAAGTGAGGGGACACTTAGCATCACTTTAATACTATTTTTAAGAAATTAAAAAGGAAAGCGACCCCCCACCCACCCACAACAAATGTGCATGTGTCACAGTACATTTGTTTTGTGCTTAAAAAGATGGACATTTTTCACAGCACTTGAATTTTTGTTGTGATCTATTCACCAATATCACACTTCAACCAGGAGCTGAAGAGAACAAGAGGATTGATAAAAGAATAGTAGATCTAAAGGAAGAATTTTCCTTTCTTTCTTTCGACCAGACAATGTTACAATAGGATGGAATTATGTCAGTATTGTACTGTGATGCACTTATTCGAAGAGGTCATTGCCAGGTTAGGGACATCACTTCCTCCACCTGCTTCCTTAACACCTCTCTCACAAAAGAAAATCATGAAAGCACGTTATGACAATTTTATCAATTGCTGTCTGTTTAACTTCTTGACAAGTGAGATAACTTATTTTCTAGAGATTTATTTTAATAAATAACTGGTTTATTACTTATCTCTTATTTAAACCTATTTCTAACTTTAATATTTTTTCTATATAATTAGAATTGTCATTGCAGATTTTAAAAGATAAAAAGTTTATTGTTTAAGATATCCAATGTAAAAATGTTACCATAAAAGTCCCACAAGTAAAAAATTAAGTGTGAAAAAAGTACATTTAATTAAAAAGAAGCAGTTTAGTGTAGTTTAAAATAGTGGACTGGATTGAAACCAAATCATTGTTTTATTTTTTAAATTAGGAAAAAAGACTCTGTCGGTGAAGCTTAGAATATTCAGATTTTATCTTGAGTCTAAGCTTCAGTTCTAGGGAGCGAGAAGTACCTCTTCATGGCCATAACTCCCAGGTTTACCCTAAATCGGAGTGGTTGTACTTGTAAGAATCAAATCTGTTTTAAATTATTTATATTAAATCGGAATACTTGATATATAACCGTGTACAAAAACTCTAAGAAACTACACAAAAAATGTAAATATAAACATATAATGTACGCATAAGATAACCCCAAACGGACTGACTTGCCGTTAAAATCAATCAATCGTAAAAAAACTCATAACAATTAAGATATATCCATGTAGAATTCTCAGATATTAACACACAGACACACACATAAACTTTTTTTAGATTATTGCTTTTTTATTAAATTTTCCCTTTTTCTTTTTTTACATTTTTTATCTCGATATTATTGCTAATAGTTGTTATGTTATCCATAAATAACCCTTTCTTTCTTTCTTTCTTTCTTTCTCCTATATTCATTTTATCCTTTTCCTTCTGCTTTCATTTTTCCTGCCTTTAAAGATTTTTTCCCTTTTTCTTCATTCTTCTATCTTTCATTTCATCCTTTGTCTTCCATTTTTCTTCTCTCATCTATTTTTATTCTATCACTTTCTTTTCCTTCGATTTTTTTAGCGTCTACCTTTTATTTCATCCCTTCCTTCTTCTGATGTTTTTTCGTTCTTGTATTTTCGTTTCTTCTTGGTTTTTTCTTGAACTGGAACTCGTTCAGTCTTAAGCAATAATAATCGACCAGAAACAATTCAGACAACTAAAACATCAACTGAACAAAAATAACAAGAAAAAAAAACTATATGGACATTTCAAGCGGCAAACAAGCGAAATTTCACCCTCGAAAACTTGAACATGATTAAGAAACCTTAAGAGAGAAACTGAATCTTTTCTAATAGCAGCACAAAACAACGCCATAAGGACTGTGTCAAAGCAAGGATAGACAAACCGCAACAAAATAGCAGATGTAGATTATGTGGTGACCGAAACGAAACGATCAATCACATTACAAGTGTGAATGCAGTAAATTAGCGCAAAAAGAGTTTCAGACAAGACACGACAGGGTAGGGAATTTGATCCACTGGGAATTGTGCAAGTTTAAATTTGACCATACGAGCAAATTGTATATATACAACCCAGAATCTACCCTGGAAAATGAGAGGCACAAAGTTCTCTGGGATTTTGAGATACAATTTCGGCCAAACGACCATACCTAGTAATAGTCAACAAAAAAAGGGAACCTGCCGCATAATGGGCTTTGCCGTTCCGGCTGACCACATGGTAAAACTGAAAGAGAGCGGAAAAAGAGATAAGTACCTAGACTTTGCAAGAGAAATGGAAAAAAATCTGTAGAACATGAATGTGTCGGTGATACCAATTGAAATTGATGCACTCGGTAAAGTCACGAAAGGATTGGTACAGGGACTTGGAGGGTTTGTTAATGAGAGTGGAGACCATCCAAATTACAGCATTATTAAGATCAGCCAGAATACTGAGAAAAGTTCTGGAGCCTTGATTTGGTTAGTTGGTTTTTATGGCATATCAACCCTGGTTGGTTAGTTAATGTCAAATCCATTTTTATACGAATAATCAATTCTGTTTCAAACAATTCAGTTTAACGCGACTACGCAATTTAATTGTCAAAAACATTTCTATTTCAAGCTATTCGGTTTCGTCAAACAATTCTAATTCAAACAATTCAGTTTAGTATTAATATAGATTTTGTTTACACACAGTTAAATGTCTAAACAGGTCTATATTAAACAATTCAATTTAGCGTAAGTAGTTTCAATGTCAAAAACAGTTCCATTTTGAACACTTCAGTTTAGTATAAGTATCTGTTTAAATTTAAGTATACAGTTTAATTGTCAAAAGTATTTCTATTTCAAGCTATTCAGTTTAGTCAAACAGTTCTATTTCAAACGATTCAGTTTAGCATAAGTATGCAGTTTAGTTCTATCTAACCCATAGATAGGATCCTATCAGGTGCTACCACTCCGAGCTAGAATGAACCTGGGAGCAATGGCAATGAAGGGGTACTCCACATTCCCCAAAGCTCAGCGTCACTGGAACCTCCCCATCAGATTGCTTAGTGTCATACCCAGGACACTCATTAGCAGAGTCTTACCCCTCTGCAGAGAAGCAGTCGGTGTATTCTACAGCCCCAGCCGACTTGGCAACTGGAGACTTGAGGAGACTTGTTGTCACTTAAATTCCAGTGAGAAGCCATCAGCTAACGCTTGTGTGAAAAACTCTCAAAAGAATGAAATAATAATAGCTATGGAACATGTCGGTGATACCATTTGTAATTAGTACGCTCGGAATGATTCCCAAAGGCCTGGTAAAGGGGCTGGAAGAGTTGGAAATAAGAGGACGACCAAGACTATCCAAACTATAGCATTGTTAATATCGGCAAGAATTCTGAGCAAGGTCCTGGAGACTTGAGGAGGTTTTCTGTCACTCAGACTCCAATGTAAGAACATCAGCAAACGCTGATGTGAAAAACTCGCCAGGAATAATGATAATAATATGGTGCGCTTGGAACGGTCTCAAAAGACTTGGAAATCGGAAGACGAATCGAGATCATCCAAAATACAGCATTGATCGGTCAGAATACTGAGAAAAGTTGTAGAGATTTGCTGTCACTCAAACTCCAGTGAAAGACCCTCAGCAAACGCCGGTTTAAAAAAAAATCTCAAAGTAGCAATAATGATAATGGTATATACTTTTTTTTTTTTTTTTGGTGGGGGGACTGTTGTTTGGTGAATATTTTTGGTCTCTTATTTTGTGGTGGTATGTTTGGTTGATAGTTTGTTCCCTACAAATTTATGTTGGCTCATTATTGAAAAGTAAACGAAGTAAAACGACCCGGACAAAAGAATATTCAAAACAAAGCAGTACAAGCAAAATTAAATTTATATATCAACAAATACATGAAAAAGGAAACATTACAAATATTCTAAAATAATCAGTTGAATATTCCTCTCTGTGTATGTGTGTAACTAACACGGATATTATGGAAAAAGACTAAATATTGAAAGTGTCATATAGACTATAAAATGTATGTCATATAGACTTTAAAATGTATTTCATGCGAGGCATCAATATACAGAAATATAGCAATGTATCCTAGGAGGAACGTGTCTTCTCCCATGTTGGTTGTTTGTCTCTTTCGTGGTTTGACGAAATTTCTGAGGCTGGAAAAAATCTAACCAAAAAGGCAGAACAGGAAAGAAAAAGGTTGCAGAAGGTATACGCACCCATGTTACGCGTATTGAATTGTATTACAAAGTGACAAGGTCACGCTGTTTCTGGAAGTCGAAATGAAGAAGAGAGAGTGCTGTCTCTGGAAGTCAAAATGTGTGTGAAAGAGAGAGTGTGTGCTGTCTCTGTCAATCAAAATGGAGAGAAAGAGAGTGTTGTTTCTGGAAGTCAAAATGTAAGAAAATGTAAGAGTTCTTGGAAGACGAGAGTACATATAGGCAATCCTTGTCATGCGGTCGGCTCCAAATGCGCGGGACAAAATCAAAGTTGCGGATGTAGTTGTGAGCACAAATCACGTGACTTTCCTGGCCAATAGGTTCCCGAGACTGATTAGTTTACCGACGTCCACCATCTTTGTTTCGGGAACAAGTGGTATCACAGCCATTTTAAAATATAGGAGTGTAAATCCTATACTTTAATACATTGATTTTTAATTAAATAGCAAATTATTCTCTCAATTGGACTCCATTATATCTGTCCTTATCAAAAATGGTTATCCTGAAGATGTGTTGTTGGACTGCTGAAAACGAAAAATATCTAAATTTGCTAAGTGTCTTTAAAATCCCCAAGGGAGTTTAAGGACACTTAGTTTTCTACTTTAGTTTTCTACATTAGTTTTCTACTTTTTAACCAAATAACTACCGTAATTAGTCGTATGTAACGCACATTCTCAACTTTCAGCTACAAAATTCTGGGAAAAATACATCATATATTAACTTTGTGGAATTTATATCAGCTAATTTTTAACAAATTTTTTATCCTTTGTTCTACTTTTTATCCGGTTTGTATCAACTAAAAATAAAAATTTATATAGTTTATCATATTTACCCAACCCCTCCACTCGGGCAGGATATGACACAAGGTAATTTTTTAAGCGGAGTTTAACAGGTTTGAATTCAGAGTTTTCCTTCTCCTAGACTAGTTGCCTCACCAAGGCTGAAGAACCTGGTCTGCCCTACTATTTACCCGTAGCTGGAGGGAGAATATTTGGATTCATACCTTTCCCAAGGGTATTAGTGCTATGTGAAATGCAAGATTTGAAATTCATATAGTTTATACAAATTTTCAAAACACCAAATTTACACTGTAAAGGCAAAGATATATTCACACGAAAATCTCTCAAACTTTCAGCGAAAATAAGTTCACAATAAAAGAAATAGATTATAAATAAACACGCATTACATAGGCTATTTCTCTGTTATGGTATTAAACAGTCATGTTCATTACACATTTGTTCGTTTGGATCGTTGAGATAACTTTCTTTCGGACATGCCATTCAGAATATTGAGACGCACGTTGCCAAAAAATGGGTAGTATTTACTTTTAATGTATTATACATACCTCAAGTTTTTAGGCTGAAAAATCAGTAGAGTGCGTATTATACACGAATAATTACTGTAAGAGTTAACCGCTGTTTCCTATCAGTCAACTTACGCTTATCATTTGACTAAGACGGTCTTAACAGATATTCCTAAATACTGCATTCCTTATTTTGTCCAAAATTTACTTCCTACAACTGATAGAGTTCAATATCCTACTGACTTCAAATCTATTTTATCTTTATTTTGTCAAGGAAAGGTCGGTATATTTCATACTGCAAAATATAAACCACATCTTTTTTTTTTCTTTTTATTATTTGCTTAATTTGTTTTATGAAATAAGTTTCTCTTCCTTTCGATTTTGTTTTTTTGTAAGCTCAAAAATACTACATCACTGTTCTACTATCTGCTGCCTTACAGACAGAGACTCTGTAAAAGAATCCAGTCTTATCGTGCTTCATCTAAGAAGGAATCATAATGAAACAGTTTAATTGTTTCTTCTGCTTTCCAAGGTGATTACTGGCTTGACCCTGAGAATACAACTGCTATTAATTTTATAGAAAAAAGAAAAACAGGAAAACCAATGTAAAAAGAAAATTGAAAAAAAAGTAATCAAGTAAGACACAAGAGAGAAGTAAACTTGCTTGTTGTCTTAAAAGATTACTGTGATAGGAGACCCTGTTCAAATCCTATCTTATGGTGTGCATGTTATATATACACGTATCTATATGTGTGTCTGTATAATGTGTACAATGTGTGTTTAACTTACGTGAGTATAAATGTATGAAGCAATAAGTGAATGTATTTCTTTAGCACACACAAACATGAAGAATTATATAATGAATATTTACTTAATGCAGCAGAGGTGGGGGATGTGTAGCACTAAGAATGAATCATTGAAGTTCAAAATTTGAATGAGGTTATTTGCATTCAGTTTACACCAATTTACCACCACCATTTGGCTACGGACATAGTGATGTTCATATAGAATAGTTGGCGACCGTAGTCGAGGGCGACCTGAAGGCTCCCTTTTTAATAGCTACTTCAGGGGAGGGTGCTACTCCTTTCCCTGGATTGGTCCACTTTACCCTTGATACGTACCTTATAATGCTGAGTGTTAAGCAAAGAGGTATCAAGTACCATTTTTTTAAAGTCTTTGGTATGACGCGACCTAGGATTGAACCCAGGTCTCCCGGACCATTGGGGAACACTCTACCCACTAGGCCAATGAGCCGGTTATTTACACCAATACACTTGCAAAAAGCAGGAACCTATTGATATCTGTACTCAGTTCTGTCACCAGATATCTTGACAAAATGTCTCATTACTGGCATGTCATGATTGTGGGACAATCTTAAGGACTTGTTTACCCATGAAGACAATAGCGGCACGAAAAAGTAGCTACAGCTATTGACACCATTGACAGACTGTAATAAGCTGTTAGATGACACTTGCGAGTTATTGTTATTAAGCTCAATCCTCATTCTATATAAAACATATTTGTGTGTGTATTTTTATATATATATATATATATATCGAGCGAGGGAGAGATCATGTGTATGTGTACATACGTATGTATGTATGTGTGTATGAAAATATATGTAATGTCTGTGTGCATACATGCGTATCTATGTGTATATATATATATATATATATATGTGTGTGTGTGTGTGTGTGCACGTACATGTGTATCTATGTGAGTGTGCGTGTGTGTACATGTGTATTTATGTGTGTGTATGCACACATGTGTACGCATCTATAAGTGTGTTTTATACATGAGTATGTATGCATGTGTGTGTATGTCTATATACGTATATATCTCTCCATATATGCATGCAGCCGTGTCGTCTGTGTATCAGTATGTATATATACATGTCTGAGTGTATGTACGCACCCCCCATATATATATATATATATATATATATATATATATAAAATTATATTCACTGATCTAACTTATTACTGTTTCATGCTATCTGTGGATTTCAAATAAACAAGTTACATTCTCCTTGTTCTGAGCTCTTATATATATATATATATAGAAGTTCATTTTGAGTCAACATTGAAAAATTTTTTAAAAAAAGGAACTGAACCATAAAGTTGTTTTTTAAAATATTTTAAAACATCTGAATTGTAGCAGGTGTCAATTTAAAAGCATTGTTCAAAAAAGGAAATTTGAATTAGAACTATTGAAATGCTGACTGTATTAGAATTTTTAATTTCAGCTCACCTAGAAAAAGAAAACCTCCATTTTTCAGGTTTATTTTTAATGGAGAAGAAACACTTGTACAGCAGCAAACAAAGAAAAGCCGTCATAGTGCTACCAAAGTAATTTGATACAGAAATAGCCAACATAACTAAAGAAAAATTTCAGGAATGGTTATATTAAATTCCCAAGACGGATCTTATGATGAGCATCTAAGAATGTTAGCAAATCATACAGTATACCCTATAATCATGCAGGTGAATCAAGCCAACAAAATTTACTCGTTAAATAAAACATAACATTAAAAATTACAATACATGTGTAAGCAACTTTTAGCAATATTTTCTTTACATATGGCTCTTAAGCTAAAACCCCTGCTCCTCTATAGCCAGGATTATCAGAAGTATGAAGCTCAAGTTCAACTGTAATGCTCCTTCATACCTAATGTGGTAGGGTCAGATTTAGGTTCAATTTCTGATGTCTCATGCATACCAAAGGGAATGCTATAGAATAATTTTTCTCTTTACCTGTTTATATTTATAAAAATGAGTATCTCTACAATAAACTTGACCTTGAGTCTCATTTCACCCTTATAAAATATAAATATTGTGTTGTTGCTTCTTAAGACTTCTGTTTGGCACACGTCTCATATCCAATAACAACAATTTTTAAACAGATGTATGGGACCCCCTTACAAGTATTACCAGTCTAGGTCAGAGCGGACCTGGGAGTAGTGGCTCTCCAAACTCCCTAGATCTCCAGAACTGGAGACTCATCTTGAAATTCCGTTTACTGTCAGCAAAGAACGCCCCTTATTTGGGACCTCAGTTGGCTGGGGCTGTAGAATACATCGTCCATCTCTTCAGAGCGGTAAGACTACCCCAATGAGTGTCCTGGATTTGACATTAAACCATCTGATGGTGAGACTTCAGCCTTGGAGATTTGGAGAAGGTGGAGTACCCCTTCATTGCCATTGCTCCCGGGTCCACTCTGAATCTGGAAGGTAGCACCTAATAGGGTTTTATCTATGGATCAAATAAAACAAACTATGCGTAAACAAATGATTTATAATAAATTGTGCATGTTATATACTTGAAACCATTTAACTGTGTGCAAAAAGAACTTAGACTCGTTTAAGAATGTTATCAACAAAATGTGTTTAAATATAACCCACAAAGCAGCAGCTATACGGCCACCTACCACCCATCACGAAAACTATCAAAGTTAGACGAACCAGACATGCAGGATACTGCTGGAGAAGTAGGGATGAGCTCATAAGTGATGTACTTCTATGGACCCCTTCACATGGCCGAGCAAAATCTGCAGCTCTGTGAGGATACGGGGTGTAGACCTGAGGACCTGCCGGAAGCGATGAACGATAGGGAGGGGTGGCGAGAGAGGGTCAAGGATATCTGTGCTGATGGCACGACAAGATGATGATGATATGTATAAACAGGATTTGGCATTAAATTAACTACAATGGTTAATATGCCAACCAAACCAAACCATATTTGGGCGTACGACTTCGTTGTATAGGATACAATTAGCATATCCTCTGCCTGTCAACAGGGAGATCAATTGTAGCATCAAATAAACAATTCTTGATACGAATAATTTGGATGCAGTTACTTTTTTAAAAAATATTCCGATCTAATACTAATAATTTTTTAAACAGATCTATTTGACCCATAGATCGGACTCTAACAGTAACATCCACTCTGCGGGTGAGTGGACCTGGAAGTAATGTCAACAAAGGGGTAATTGTACTCTCCTCAGAACTCCAGAACTGGAACCCCACTGCCAGACGCAGTTTAGTGTCATACTTATAGAAACTGATTCTCCATCATGTATAGAGTACCAAGCTTGACTTAGTCTGACAGGAGGCTGAAGTGTTGAGTACCAAGTGAGAATTGAACTCACACCAATTATAATCTGTAGGACTCGCTTTCAAAGCATTATGTGAAAACTCGATGCTCTTCACCTTTTGTTATAGAAAACACTTGTTTTCACTTTTTTACCCATAGAATACAGAGCATGGCAAGGGTGGATGAAAGATAAAGAAACTCCCACCTTAATCATGTTTTTTTGTACCCACTCATATACTTTTTCAAGTGACCACACTACTTTATTTGTCCTGACCATCTTACCACCCACTTCTGATTTTAGTTTCGTCTTTTGTAATGTTTTCTACCCATTTTTTTTTTAATTATTAAATCTGTTGGGTTTTTATTGCAAAGAATGAAATAACTGAGTTGCAAGTGGCTAAAATAGTTTGTTTTACTTTTTAACTGGGCTACAGTCACCTTCTTTGTTGTTAGTTGTGTTGGCAATCTGTACTCTTATATTACTAAGTAAGTAAAACTTTGTAATTCTCTCTTTTTTTTTTTTTTTTTTTCTTGAGAGGAAGATAAAGAGCAATAGAAAAGCTTGTTTAACAAGTGTGTGTGTATGTATTTAGTTTTGCTGTTTTACAGGCTGATAAAAACATGATTATTTGGTCACCTCTTCCTCTCCCTGCGTCTCATTTTCCAACTTCCTTTTTCTTTCTTGCCTGCTTTCATTGTTTAATTAATGGTAAAATTACCTTACTTTTTGTTTATTTTTATTTTTTTCAAATCATGTTCCAATAATCACAACTCCAGTAACTATTTGGTTACTTCTTTCTTTTGATGATTGATTCACTTATATATACATTTCATCAACTAAATATAGCAGGATACAACACAAGATCAATTTTTAAGCGGAGTACGAGTGGTTTGAATTCAGAGCTTTCCTTTTCCTCGACCAGTTGCCATACTAAGGTTAAAGAGCCCTGTGTGCCCCAAAACTTATCCATGAGGGTTGGAGAGAATAGTTAGATTCATACTCTTCCCAAGTGTTAGTACTATGTGAAATGCAAAAACCTCCGCCCAAGATTTGAACTAGGGTCACTAAGTTCATTCATATCGTATATGTAACAAGTATTATGGGATGGAAAGAGAACTAGTATTATAGTTATGGTCACAAAAAACAAAATTCGTTAGCAGAGTTTAAATCCTGCCCAAAACTATTTACATGCATTTCAGTCTTGAGAAAAGCATAAATTTGTCTCTTTTGTCCACCCTAGTAGAACAATTTTAAATTCTAAAACCAGGATCAGTCGATTGCTCTGGGCAACTTAGTCCTGGCATCTTCTATCATGAAAATGGAGCCACGGTATTGATCTTCGTGCTTCTCTGGGACGACAATAGTGTTGGGGAGAAAGACAGCTGCTGGGCATTCAGGTAGCTTTCCCCAAGCCTTCACCAGATCCAGCAGCAGGTCTATGGTCTCGTGAGACAAACTGAAATCCCCACCACCTTGTGAACAAGCTCATATAATGCAGAGTTGTATTCCATATTACCATTAATGACCATTAATAGCTGTAATAATTACAAAGATGGACTGGTACCTTCCGAAGCCATGATTCTTCTCTTTCACGGCTTCTAAACCTCATTTTTCTTTTAAAAAAACTCCCGCTCTCTGGTTGGTTTTAATTTGCTAGAAAAAATACTTCTTTCAAGATACCAATTACTAAAAAAGTGTATTTGTATATGACTATCTTTTGGCATTCATACAAAACAAATACATATATATTAAGATATTTCTTATAAAGTATTTTTCTTAGAATTCAAATCTTTACTGTTGTTTCTATTTTACATCTTTTTGATTGGTTCACTCCCTGGCCTTCTTCAAGTGACATTTTATGCAGTGCACAGGTTTTTGTTTGTCAGTTTTGCTTACATAATCTAGTTTCTTGTCACACTATGCTGTTTTCATATTAGTTGATGTCACTAAATTTATTTGCCTATTTACCCAAAAGTGTCACTCGAATGCGAACTGAGAGAAAAAGAGTACTGTAATGAAGTGGCTACCTCCCCCACCAGTGACCCTGGTGTCCTGTTGTGTGACCGACAACAAAAGATCAATCACTCAACCTCTCATTGTAGGACCAGCATTAGACTTGGGGATTTTTAAAAAGGGTTAGTGAGTTATCATTGGTGATGAGAAAACGTCCTAAAATTTGAGGAATTGAGCAAAACTGCCTCCAACTATTTAGCTATGTGGTGGGGTACGACTTGATTGATTTTAAAATACTTCTTTCTGTTTTTGGAGACCGGTCCGGAGAGAAGATGTAACAGCAGCAATAAAGTGAGTGGGATTTGCATTTTTTATGACTTAGCCTTAATATTCTCTATGCACGCACACACACACACACACACACATATATATATATATATATATATATATATATATAACACCACAAGAGCACCAATGAGTAACAAATTAGATTTAAGTAATTTGTCTCAAATAAATAAGACGAAGATGTATTTACAAAACTACAATCAATTCACATTTAGATCTCTACAACGGTACTCACGCAATTGTTTTATATTTGCTTGTATGAAGCAACTCTTGCGACAAATTTGAGACCAATAGGAAGTAGGGTAAAAAAAAGACATAGAAATCATTAAGAACTAAAAATTTCAGCTCATTAGATCAATTATAGAAGAGGTTATTTTTGTTTACAATTTTGAGAATCAGAATTGTTACCATTCAGTATTTTTTCTAATTTTCGTTGTTTTGTTGTTTTTATCACTACATTTTCAGGTATTTATTTCTTCAGCTTTTACTCTAGTTACTGTGGCTTTAACTCTTATTAAAGAGTCTGAACTTCTTATAAATAAAGTCTTAGATATTCTTATATGATTAAACATAAAAAGACTCTTCAACTGAAGAAAGTGGAAAAATTAACCAGTTTTTAAAAAGATATAAAAATAGTTATCATTATTGTTTGTGTTTCACTTTGCGCAAATGCCCTTGGAAAAGGTATGAATCCAATTTTTCGTCTTCTCTATGCTTTTCCTAGTTTGGCACAGGCGAATCGAGCTCATTAGTAATTGTCTGTGAGACTAGTTTGATAATCATTACATTATTTGAGGTGTCCAAATCATAAAAAATTGCTATTCTACAATAACTTATTGTTCTCTTTTCCATGAGATGTGGCCAAGTAGCTAATGTGGTGGATTTTGACATTGTAGTAAGTCATTGGGGGAGTCCCCATGGTTCAGTGGCTTAGGTGTTGGATTGCAACACCGTAGTAAACGAGTTCGAACTCCAGTTGTGCTATTGGACTAATACCCTTGGGAAAGGTATGAAACTCCTTATCCTCCCCAGTTATTAGTTAAATAGAACCACTACTGTCCTACTGGAAAGGCCTTGGCATTGAATAAACCATGATATGCTACTAAACAAAGAAACGAAGCCAAACCATCATTTCGGGGAGGGGGAAGCTTGCAGAGAGAAGAAAAAGGATTTGGAATTTCTCTTGAGAAAGAACAATAAAAAAGAAATAAAAGCATTCTCTTGAAAGTAAGAAGAAAAAAAAGAAAAAATTATGCACCTCTTCAAGACCCTACAATCTTTTATGGAACCATTTGAATGAACTGTAAGAGGAAATATGTATTTAATGTATTCACCATGGAGGCACTCTTAATATAGTTGTTCTCGACATAGGAAATTGAATCAGCAACCCAAGTTCAAATCATAGACAAGGCTGTATATGTTTCACTTCGTGCTAATGCTTTTAGGAAAGGTATGAATTTATCGATTATCCCCGTTAAGCTTTGGGAAAATTGTAGAGCAGACTTGGTTATGCAACCAGTCTCTCTTTCTCTCTATCTCTCAAGTGAACTTAAATGGCATTCAACTGATGTAGGTCAAGCTGGCTTCAGACATGTATTCACGTGTGGAGTCTTTTGAAGATTGGTGTCTGAATGAGGTCTTCAGTTATATTCATGTTTGAATTTAGTTTTCTTTCTCATGGACCAGTTGCTATACCAAGGTCTGATCTGTCCTTCTCTTGATCTGGAGAGAGTAGATGGATTCATGCCTTTCTCAAGAGCATTTGCATGAAAGGGAAACATAAACAGCTTTGTCGCCATGCCCATTTCTAAAAATGATAACTCTATCTAGGTAACCAGTCTAGGAAAAGAAAAACTCAATCTAACTTTACTTCATGGTGGAATGATTGAATAAATTCATACTAATGGTTTTTACTTTGTGTTGCAGTATTATTACTTCGAGATATGACACTAAACTGTATCTAATGGTGAGGCTTCGCACCTAGAACTCTGTGGAGTGTGGAGTCACCCATTTCAATTACTCCCAGGTTCACTTTCACCATAACAGACCTGTATGAGATGTTTAGAATAATTTTGAACTTCATTACCACATTAGCTCTAGAAAAATTGATAGTGTAAATAAGTATGAAGTGTTTACCTGCTTAAAACGATTGGGAACTACATCTAGTTGGTTATTAGTATAAAATAGGGACATTTGAAACTATGTAACTGTGTATAGATTACTTAGAGTGGAATAATTACTCGGTCATATAAAGGTTTTGAAATTAACGATATTAGATAGGAATAGTTAAATGAAGATATGTAATTGTTTCCAAATTATTGTTAAATAAAAAGAAACTTAAAACCATATAACTGAGTGTAAATTATTTGTCTTAACAACAGTTTACAATTGATAATTATTTGATAGTAAAAATTACTTGAAACCATGTAATTTCAAAAAGCGTGGCTTCGGCATTAAATATTCTATAAAACTAACAAACTGAATTCAATATCCAGGCTGTGATTATGAAGTAATTTTTATCTACTTACAAATATGTCACAAAAATCATTAACCATCATTTGTCAAGAGTTAATTTTTACAGAATCAAAAATGTCATGGAAAGGACCATTCAGTAATAATAAAGAAGCAACAAAGATATAGACATTGGGGAAATTATTAGATTTATTCTTTAAGGTTTCATGGTTTTAAGTATTCTTTTTTATTCACGATATATCAAACCTTATCAGATATCGACTTGTGCAAATTTTAGTGTTCAGATGCCCAGTGTAAAGATATCACTTCTGTATTTTTCCCCTTTCTTTAACCTAGATCAATACTTAGTTTTTCTTTTTCTGTGATATATTTTTGTTGAACTTTGCATATGGCAGAGCAGACTGGGTTTTCAAGTCTTGGGTGGGCATTTTGGGACAACTCTGTACTCAAGATCAGGAGCTGAAGTCCCACCCCGAACCCTGCTGCCTTGTGGGTTAGTGATGAAAAACAAAGCTTAGAGACAAAATGTGGTCCACCTATGTGAAAGTAGATTCTGGCGAGTCAAGTAAGATAGGTTGGTCATCTCAAACGTGGAGCATAACAGGAATTCTGCTGTGAATGTCCGTATCGTACTGATGATAGTTGACACACGGCAATCTTTTTATGCAGGTTTCCTCATTGGGAATGGTTGATATATATTAATCACTTTACCTTCGTATGTATATAACCAAGTGGTATGGATTTACCCAATTCTTCTGCATGTGCAGTAGGCCGGATAGTCCCTGTGGAAAAATGGCTAAAGTGCTGGACTTCGACCTCAAAGTAAGCAAGTTAGAACGCCAATTGCGCTGGTAAATTCAAATTTGAACTCGTACTATTATTGCTGTTATTCTATGATGATGGCTTTGGCATTAAATAAGCTACGAAGTTTGAGACACCATTAAACAAAGAAATCAAACCAAACCAAACAAGCAGAATGTGACACAAGGCGAATTTTTATTAAGCAAAGATTTGAAATCAGTTTTCCTTTTCCCGAACTGTTTGCCATACCAAAGTTACAGAGCCCAGTCTGTCCCAAAGCAAGAGGGAGAATAATTGGATTCATATCTTTCGCAGTGGTATTAGCTCTACGTGAAATATAAACAACCTCGTTTTGGACTTGAACTCGGGTCGCCGTGTCCATTTTCTACAACGATAACCATTACACTTTCCAGGTCTATTGATTAAAATTTAACGCTAAAATTTGTTTTTAATCAGTAAAATTTTTACAGAGCACTATGATGAACGTAGAGCAATATGATAATATTTTAAATTGTTAAGTCGGACAATAGTAAAAAAAAAAAAAAGGATAAAACCTCTCGACTTAGAGTTTAACGTTGCCAATCCTCAGGTGAAGTAGAATTCGACATATATACATATATAATCCTGTATTACTCATTCCTTTTGGGAGGTGCCCGTGGTGTAATGGTTATCGTCGTAGGAAATGGACACGACGACACGAGTTCAAATCCTGGACGAGCCTGATTACATTTCACATAGCACTAATACCCTTGGGAAAGGTATGAATCCAATTATTCTCCCTCCAGCTATGGGTAAATAGTAGGACAGACTAGGTTCTTCAGCCTTGGTGAGGCGACTAGTCTAGGAGAAGGAAAACTCTGTATTGAAACCTGTTAAACTCCGCTTAAAAATTGACCTTGTGTCATATCCTGCCCGAGCGGAGGGGTTGGGTAAATAGGATTACTCATTCCTTTATTCTGAGTTTCATATGTCATTATCAGACAGATATTTTTCGATTTCATGGCTGTGGTGACATGTGAAACTTGTTGCAATGGAATAACTAATATGAGATCATAAGTTTATACTTTAAATTTTAAATCTTCTCTGTTACAAAAGCGTCATGCACTTTTTAACTCTTTTCTAATCCAATATATATATATATATATATATATATATGTGTATATATATATATATATATATATATAATTACAAAGCAACAGTAAACAAATGGTTATTAAAAGATGAAAAAAATAACAAACTTGGATCCAGCATCTTAAAAAAATAATAATAGTTATAAAACCAGTTTTTATTTTTCATTTTTACAGTAATTTTTCTTTTTCTTGTCTTTTTTTAGTCCTTGTTTTATCACTGAGTTAATAATTTTGAAGAAAAAAAAGAAGAAAGACAAAATAGCTGGAAAAAAAATGTTAAAGGAATATTAGAACAAGCTGCCGCCACCAGACATGTACTTGTTGCCTGCTTTTAAAGAATTTGCCAGAAATAACCGAAGCAGTCAATCCTTAGTAGGAATCATCAAATTTCTTTTCTTTACTTAAATTTACACTCATTGTTTAACTACTGGGTAAAAAAGAAAAAAAAATTAAACAAATGAAAGGCAGGGCAGAAGTTGGGTCTCGACAGATTTACAGTAACTTATCAAAGAAATAACAGTATCTTTCTGATAACTCTAGGAAAACTGAATATTTTTCAACGGTAGTGAGACCTGCAAGAAAAGGTTGGATTATTATGCTTTCTTCATTTATTTAGCAGTTGAAATTGTTTGCTACGGAATCTTTTTTTGCCAACCACCCTCCTTTTTTTTCCGTATATTTTTTCCTCTATAGTGTTGACCAAAACACTGATCAAAATAAAGAAGTTTACACGTACACCACATAAACAACAAAATAAAAAAGTTACCTTTAAACAAAAAAAAGAAAAAAGAAAAAGAAACAGAACTGTTTACCATTTTCACTGAATTGTGTATTAAAGTTGGTTGTGAAAGAAAGAGAGAGAGAGAAGTTATATAAGAAGTTTCGTAAACAGAGGTAGCACCGGACAAAACAGTTCCAAACCAAAATCTAAGGGATGAAAAAGATAGGGATAAACTCATGATGAGGAAGGAGGTGGAGCAGTACTAGCAGACCTTGTGGGTGCTCACTCCCATTCCTTCAGAGACAGTTATTTTCACCTTCTTTATCCTTTGCTATTCTTTTTTTCCTTCTTTTTTTTTTTATTCTGTTCTTTAATTCTCCACCATTTTATACTTACCCCCTTCCTTTTCTTGTTCTTCCTCTTACCAGCTTCCTTCTCTTTCTCTTCCCATTCCTCCAGAGTGCTGCCTCTTCTTTTGGGGGTGACTGTCTACTTGCAGAACAAACAGACAGAATAACTTTGACAACTCAAGATACCAGTAAAAAAAAATATATAAGGGGTAGAATAGTTGGTTTCCCCCCACACACACCTTCTTTTTTCTCTCTTCTGTGCAACAAACAAACAAAAAAGAAGAAAATAAGTAAAAGAGAGGAAAAGTTAAGAAGATCTCTTGCTCTTCCAAAAAAAAAAAAAAAACACAAACAAATCCTCCTGGAAGAAAGAGGAAAAAGAAAAAAAAACTCAATACACCTCTTCAAGACCCTGGTATCTGCTACCCCGACCGAATCATCATATAATCACAGTTGGACTAACTGCAAGAGGAAATGTATAGTTACGGTCTTCACTTTGCCTTTTTAACAGTATTATTACCAATGTGTCAACTAACCTCACTAATCAGGCTGTGATTGTGGGGTCATTTCTTTCTACTTACACAGAAGAAAAGGGGGAAAAAGAGAGAGAAAAAAAAAACATAAAACAAAAAACTTATAAATTAACAAAAAAGGTAAGTTTCCTTATTCCAAGTTTCCCCATATATTTTTTTTCTTATTGTTACCTATATTTATTTTTTGAAAGGGTGGAGTTGATGTATATGAAGAAAAAAAATCCTAACTTCTAATGGCCAGCCTCATCATTCATTTGACAGTAGTGGGTGGGTGTTTCTTAGTCATGTGGTTCTTTTTATCAGACCAACCAATTTCTTTCAAAGTTTTATGAACAAGCATATAAATTTTTTTTTCTTTTTTAGCCATCTTGTTGTTAGGAATTTATTTTTTACAATTCTCTTTTCTTTCTACTTTTTGTTTGTTGAAACAATATTTTAAACTTGGCTCTTTTAATAGGCTGATAAGATTTTGCTTATCTATTATTTATAAACTTGAAGTTGAGAAAAATAACTTGATTATTACATCTTTATTTTTAAAAAAAAAGTGTTTATTTACTCTTTAGATAACTAAGATATGACAGATAACATCACTTATTTAAATTTTAGTTACCTTAAAGTCGTTAAAATTGATTTATACCACCTTCAAAAAGTTAGGTCCCCATATATATATATATATATATATATATATATATATATATATATATATATATATATTAAAAAATAGATAAATGAAAATTAAAAAAAAAAAAAAAAAAAGGTTGAGATTTAAATTTGCATATAAGATTTTTTTTCCACTGTTCTTAAATTAATAAATTTGATTTTGAAAAAAGTTATATTATTACTAAAGCTGTCACAAAATTTTAAGAAATTGGAAAAGTTCTAAATAAAACTTAGGTGACTTATTCCTTTCTGTCGAGTGTGTGAGATCTTTTGACAGAATTTGTTAATAAAGCTTCTATTGTGAAAGTGAATCTAACCAAAAGTAAGAAAATCGAAAGCCTGACATTCATTTCTTATACCTGTTGGACACACACACACATACACACACGGATCTTGGGGCAGAAATAATTGGGCAGTCAGTTTATTAACTGACTTGTCACTAATTTTTTTTTAAAGATTACTTTCTAGAGGTATTGATTGCTCTAATACTTTCTCTCTTCACAATCTTTCTCTTTTTCTCCCTCTCTGTCTATACTTATATATATATACACATATATGTGTGTGTGTATTTAGAAAGAAATAATACAATTGAATAAGTATTCAAGTACATATTAAAAATACGTATCGAGAAAGATGTGTCTATTTAGCTTAGAGAATATGAGAGAGAGGGAGATAATTATGTGCATGTGAGTAGGCATAGATTTCTGTGTATATGCACATAGATCAAGGACACGGAATCTCATTAACGCTAGCCCGTTGATGAATATATATATATATAGAGAGAGAGAGAGAGAGAGATGTCATCGCTGTCAGACTGTCTGTTTCTCTCTTATACATTTTGAGAGAGAGAGAGAGAGAGAGATGATATATTTGTCTACCAACACTGAAGATAATACATTTCATTAATTTCAGTCTTGTAATGAAAGAATATATAATATATGTGTGTGTGTGTGTTTGCGTAAAGTAAAAGTTGATATATATGAATGCGAATAAACATAAGAATTACCTATGCGTATGCACACAGACAGACGCACATTTCCATTAACACCAGTACATATATGGCAGAGAAAGAGATGTATGCTTGTATAAATTGATAAATTTTATTCTTTTTTTGGTGTTTGATTACAATTTTAATCAAACAAGGCTGCAAGAAACACTATAAACAAAATTTTAGAATATTCACATCCATTAAAATAATCCTGTGAATTTTCTTTTAGCAGTTAGAAAAGAAGTTGATGATATATATATATATATATATATATATATATATATATATATATATATATATATATATATATCCCACCAACTTTAAATAATATTTTGGTTACAATAGCACTTAATTCCAATATTCTTTGGATTTTCTTTTGAACAGCTTAGATATTCTTCGACTGGCAAATTTTCAGTTCCTCTGAATTTTTTAAGATTTAATCTCTCTCTCTCCCTCTCTCTCTAATTTATCATCCCAGTTTAAATTTGTACCATCATTAATACCACTTATTTGTCAGACATATTTTTTGTAGAGGTGGGATTATTAGAGAGGGTTGGTGAGAAATTAGAAAAAGAACCAGATAGAGAGCGCAGAGGTGGCAACATGGTTACTTGGTGGCACTTGGGCTTATATCTTATCTTATAGACCTTCCTATTTTGCTAGCTTCTGAGGAACTGAAAAAGGTGGGTCGCCTCCTTCACCACAACTCATACCTCACACTCTCAGGTAACGAATATACATAAGCAAACATTGATATGCAAACGAGCTTCAGTATATAAATAAGCGTATAATGCATTAGAATTACAGTGATAGGTATATATATATATATATATACAAATAGACATATTAAAACTTTGAAAACCATCTTTAACACAAGGCCACATTCATCGAGGCCACATTCATCGTCCCGTGCGAAGAATGAACTATAATTTCATGGTCTACTTACCTGGAACCCTCTATTGTACTTCAAGAAGTATACCATATATAAAAAACGGTTGTGTCTACGTTCTCCCTGCTCATCTATATGAGATAAAAGATAACAAGTCGGAAAACATTTTACATACTATCACATCATATGAATGTAATATAATAACCAGTGTTACCTTTTTCTCTGTCTCTCTCTCTCTCTCTTTCTTTCTTTCTTTATTTGGTCATCTCTAATTTTTGTGACGATCAGAGTGTAGATTATGTGTGCTCTGCTTCTGATCAATATGTCACACCAGATCTGAGTGCTCTATGAACTTATTGAAATCTAATTAAATATATTAATCTAAACAAAGTAAGGGTTTGGTTTGATTTGGTTTTATGGCATATCAACCATTGTTGGTTATTTAAAGCCAAATCCTTTTATACACATATATTAAATATTGATTATTTGTAAACACATTGTGTTGTGATAACGTTTTTAAACGAGCCTCAACCAATTCTTTTGCACACGGTTAAATGGTTCTAAGTATTGCTATGTATCAATAAAAATTTTAGTTAAACATCAGTCATTTGCTTGCATACAGTTGAATGATCAAACAGTTCAGTTTAGCATAAGTCATTAGTTTGGATTCAGTTGAAATATCAAACTGTTCTGTATGACCCATAAATAAGACTCTATCAGATGCTACCACTCCGAGCCAGAATGAACCGGGGAGCAATGGCAGGGAAACAGTACTCCGCATTCAACAAAACTCCAGAATTACTGGAGCCTCACCGTCAGATTGTTTAGTGGCAGGACACTCGTTGGAGGAGCGAGGCTTACCCCTCTGCAGAGATGCAGTCGGTTTATTCTACAGCCCTCGCTGACTAGGCAAAAAAAAAAAAATTGGGAGGAGTCCCCGTAGTGTAGTGGATAGAGTGTTGAACTGTGACATCCTAGTTGGCGAGTTCGAGCACGAGTCACACTATTACGTACATTCTCGGATAAATAGCCTTGAAAAAGGTATGAACTCCCTATTCCAGCCCCGTGCTATGAGTTAAATAGTCTTACTGCTGTCCTTCAAAGATAGCTGTGACATCAAATAACCCCCAATGGATGATATGTCATTAAACAAAGAAACCAAACCAAACCAAACCGACAAAAATTTAATCTTAAAATAGTCATTTGTATATTCATGTGTTCGTCTTTTTCTTATTTTTCAGTTAAATTTTATACATTTCGAAATAACTATTTTCACCTGCATATTTTATATCTAATAGTTTTTTTAAGTAACTTTTGAATTTCTGTAAGTATAAATACTACGCCCTGAAACACTAATATATATATATATATATATATATATATATATATATATATATATATATATATATATATATAATCATTTTATGGAAATTATGCTTGCAATCAATTATAAAGTTTTATATAATCACAATGTGAGTATATTATTAGGATTATGTACTTAGCTTAGTCTATCCAAAGATCCTAAGTGTGAAGCATCTAGCAAAGTTCAAACTCACAAGAGTACTAATTATCTGTGAGACTAGTTTTTTAACCATTGTTCCAAGTACTACAAATGCAGTGGTAAGTAAATTTGCCAGAAAGATTTTTTAGTGTTGAAACATTTGCACTTACGTACTAAATTCGACAGCCCCTCAGACATTTTTCAAAGTAAAGAAATATATTGATACCATAATCCATCCAATGTTTTGCCATTAAAGATTGCAAGTTGCTCATTGAAGGTTAGAATGAGCTGTAATGGGCAGTAGTTTTAAAAGAACTAACCTTGTAAAACATGAATCTTATATGAACCATCCCAATAGAATAATTATGTTTATTGACATTTTTGACTGGCCATACTATAAATAGTTCAATCACATAGAATCATACGGCATGAATTTATAAATTTTAAATGTCTTGAAACAATATCACTATGTCACAAAAAGGAGGCGGTTGTCGTGTCATGTTTACTGTCGTGGGAAATAGGCGACCTGAGTTCAAATCCTGGACAAGGCTGTTTGCATTCCATATAGAGCTATTACCCTTGGAAAACGTAAGAATCCAACCATTCTTCCTCCAGCTATGAGTAAAAAGTAGGCGGACTGGGCTCTAACTGCCCTTGGAGAAGGAAAACTCTGAATTTAAACCTGTTAAACTCTGCATAAAAATTGACCTCGTGTAAAATCTTACTTATGCAGAGAGCTTGGTAAATATATACATCACTAAGATTTTCGTGTATATATATATATATATTGCGGACCGGACATTGGCCTAGTGGGTAGAGTGTTCGCCAATGGCCCGAGAGACCAGGGTTCAATCCCAGGTCGAGTCATACCAAAGACTCAAAAAATGGTACTTGATGTCACCTTGCATAACACTCAGCATTATAAGGTGCGGATCAAGGGTAAAGTGGAGCAATCCAGGGAAGGAGTAGCGCCCCCCCCTACACCTTGGTGTAGTAGCTATCGAAAAGGGAGCCTTCGAGTCACCCTCGACTTTGGTCGCCAACTTTACTTTATATATATATATCCGTAACTGGAAAAACTAGCACAGCATATCGAGTTTTTTTAGAGTATGTATTTATCCAGCCTCTCCATCTCTAGCAGGATGCAGCATAAGATTAGTTTTTAAGTGGAGTATGGTCAGTTTGAATTCAGATATTTCCTTCTCGATTGGTTGCCATACCAAGACTTAAGAGTACAGTCTATCCAACTATTTGCCCATGTCCGAGAGGAAAGAGATAGTCATGCCTCTCCTAAGGACATTAGCACAAAGTTTATTAGATTCATATTAGAGTAATACCCTCAAACGGCCCTAACGAAGAGAATTTCTAGTCCACTTTGCAACTGAATGATAAGTTTGTAGGTGAGCTCGATCTTTTTTTTTTTTTTAAATCATCGAATTTTTTAATAAAATGAATGCTAATTTGTCTCCTTCGTTCCTTTCTGAATAGAACTCAATAATATCATTGACATCTGTTACAATAGAAAATCAAGTTTAAGACACTTTCAAAGATAGAAAATCAAGTTTAAGACATTTTCAAATCGAAAAACGCAACCTCATATTTTAATGCTTCCAATGTGCTAGTATTAAAGATAGGACGCAGAAGGTTGGAAGAGTTTCAGTGAGTAGTAATTAAAAAAAACTTGACCTTGTAAAACCTGCATCTTATAACGACTAGCAAATACAGTAATTATATTTGATGACAGTCACTGTTTTTGTCTGTCTATGTTACAGATACACGTAATTATATAACCTTTATATCATCGCCTCCATAAAAAAAAAAACTCTTAGTAAGACAGAAGCAACTATACCGAACCATTTCAATCCGCTTTCAAAGAACAGACTAACTTTTAGTTTTTAGTTCTAGATTTAAGAACTCAACAGATTTCTAATAGCCATTACGATTTAAATTGTCCGTATTTCTGCATCGAACTCAACGGTGGCCAAAGTGGTTGTCTTCTCTTGGGGACTTGCTCTCTTCCAAGAGAAATAATGAATGAAATACCAAAGATTCTTTCAGGAGTTCTCATCCAGTTTCCCTAGTACTACAAGTTTTCTTCCGCCTCAAACCCTCTCTTCCCCAACTTTCTTCAAATACTGCAAGCATTAAGATATTGGCTGGTGGTGCTGATAGTAGCAGGAATAGTCAAAGACACGACGATGATGACACTGGTGTTGTGATACCATTAACATTTTTTTCATCAAGTGCACCAAAATGACCACCTAAACCATCCTACCATTCTATGATTATCAATAGATGAATAAATAGATAAATAAATAAAATACTGAGAAACTCCCCTCTCTCTTTCTCTCCCCGTCTTCCCTGACATTAATATGCAGTAACTGTGTCCTGGCTAATTTAAGACTTATTGAGTGAACTACTCTCAAATTAGTCACTTTTCTTTCTTTCTTTTTTCTTGTGGGGGAAAAAGGAAAATATAAATAAAAATTATACTCTCCATATCATGTTGTTAATTCTAAATAAAGAAATTTTTTTAAGCAAAAAAAAAAAAAGGGAAAAGTTTTAGTTTTCAAACTTGCTTTTTGCCATTGTATACATATAATGATACTACTTTCAACGTATTCTCTTATATGTGTGTGTGTGTGTGTGTGTGTGTGTGTGTGTGTGTGTTTAAATCTTGCCAGTATGGAATAAAACTAAGTCACATGACTTATAAATTTTCCCTTATATATATATATATATAAAGATAATAATAAAACTGTATTTTAAAAAATCACAATTTAGAGTTTCACTTTATCGATCCACATCTATGTATATATATATATATATAGAGAGAGAGAGAGATAGAGAGATGTATTGTATATATATATATATATATATATTCAATACATCTCTCTCTCTCTCTCTCTCTCTCGCTATATATATATATATATATATATATATATATAGAGAGAGAGAGAGAGAGATGTATTGAATATATATATATATATATATATATATATATATATATATATATATATCCTAACTGAAGTATCCATCAGGACTTGGATTGCTGCTTTTACAATCTTAGTTGTCAATTCAAAATTTACAATGAACAGTTACAAACTATAATTGTTGATATATCAAAAGATAAACAACAAAAAAGGTTTACCAATTATATTTTTTTTTACCTTAAGTTAGGATTCTGTGAATTTTATCTAAAAGAATGATACCTACGAGATTTATTGATTTAAACATTTCTATTTTTTATCTGGATTATTGGTCTTCAGAAAGCAGTAATGCTGTTTGTTCCTTTTACAATTACTACTAAATACTAATTAATAATGTCAAATTTATAGTGAATAATCATTTTTGTAAAACAAATAATTCTTTGTTTTTTTCAATTCAAATTCAGAAATAAGAAAAATTCTATACGGTTATATCTTGCAACAACATATTTTCCAGACGATTATTGTTAAAGATCTCTTGTATTCCTTTAATCCATGAAAAAAACGTTAATGTTTTTTTCTCTGGGAGTAATATGTATGCATACCCAATTCAGATGCAATACGTCAAACTGTTTGAGCTTCCATAGAAGACAGACAAATTCTTCCAATTATATATATATATATATATATAGAGAGAGAGAGAGAGTAGTAATTACCCAATCGTTGTAGTTTTACAGAGCAGTTGTAAAGCAGATTAAAGCAGAATAGTTTTTAATATTGACTTACCTTGATAGCTTTATATTTTTTTAATATTAACTTACCTTGATAGCTTGATAGTGTTATTTTCTTATTTACGTATTTGAGTGTTTGAGTTGAATAATTTAAAAAAAAATTATTTCCTCTGTTTTTCCGATTGGAGATTTTAGTGGAGACATTTTATATGAAATTCTAAACAAATAATCTAATTTTAAATAACTCAGACAAAAAGATTGTTTTATCCTCTGTCTCTCTCTCATTATATATATATATATATATATATATATATATATATATATATAAAGTGGTAAAAGTGTCTTTTGTTTAATACCTGCAAAAAAAAAATTAACTCTGATATTAATGATAATTAAATTACAGTTATTTTATCTTAAAGATAATCTATGAACTATTTCACACCTCATGTCTGATTTGTGTAATCTCTTTTCACTTCATTATTAACTAGCTATCAAACCCCGTAAATTAAAGGGTGTTTAGACTGAAAAAAAAGCAAAGATATTCGTTATCTTAGGGTCTATTTTACCTTCTTATAAAGGACCTATAAAACGTCCTATTTGAAAGATGTCAAAATTTATCAAAAATTACAAAATTGATATTTTTTTCATCCTTTCCACCTTCTGTCTCTAAACTTTGTATTTCCTTGGTACGTTCTTGCAAATTATTGAAATCTTTCTGTATAGATTTGTCAAGTTCCCTTTCATTGGGTAGAAAAAGGGGGAAATGTCTAAATAGGAAAAATTACAACCAATTTTGATACCAAGAATGACAAGCATGATGTAGGAAGGAGCTTTGGCATTAAAACTTTCAGATAATTGGACAATTATAACAAGGATTTATTTTTCCTTTTTACTTAATCTAAATTAGAAAGAGAATGTCTCGTCCACTTTTAAAGAGTACTGATCGTCTCTATTAAGAATTTAATTTCAGTTGTCATTTTTATTTTATCTTATAACAATTTGTAGTATTTTGTACAGAAAACTGTTTACACTATTTTTGTTCTGACACAAATTTATATTTGTACATAGTTAGTAGAGAGTGTTTCTGAAATACTCATATCATTTTGTAATCTAATAACTTGACAAATTCTCCTTCAAATAATCTTAAATTTTAACATGTGGAGAAACAACTCACAATTCTATTTTTAAATGCCTTTTTTTTTCACTGAATGGCATTTCTATACCTGGAAAAAAAACCTTCATCAGAATTCTAAGTTGTTTCTACATATTCTGTTAAAATTTGAGATCATTCGAATCAGAATTGGTCAATTATATCAATTTTTCTAAAACACCCTGTATATATAAGTGCTTTTTAGTTTTTTTCTCTTTTTGTAGATAATGTACAGAGGCAGTTTGAAATATTTACAAACTGCTGATATACAACATTGACTATCATATTTATTGACATTGTGATTTTTCTATCTTGTATAGAGAAACTCTTTGTGTGTGTGAGTGTGTGTGACAAATAAATAACCATATTTATATCTGTAGATCATAAAAGATGGAGAAGAAACAAACATATCAAATCAAATCTTTCTTGTCCGATAATATTTTCTCTTATAATGCTGACATTTTTATCTTCTTCTCACCCACCACCCTCTTCTTAAAAAAAGGTTGTTTTCTTTTTTAAGTCTTGTAGCATTCATATCTTATCCTCATATAAGCACATATAAAGACACACACACACGATAATTCTCTCTCCTCACTAAACCTCTTTTTTAGAAAGGGGATTTGATAATATCATTGAAGTTTAGCTGAGGATCTGTGGAATTTTCTGTCACATCAATATTTTAGTGTCTGATGGATTGTAAAAAGAAAAAGATCTGTCCATTTTGCTTTTACCAAAAGAAACTCAGTTTTCTTTTCCTATTTTCTTATCTTTGTTCTCTCTTCTTCGTTTTAATATTTATCTGTTCATGAGCTTAGTAAATAAAAATGACAAACTTTGGTAATATAATTCACCTTGGATTTTCTTCGCAAAAAAGTTTTAAAATGACCAGTCTGTTGGAAGATTTATTTACATAGAAATATGTGTTTAAACACACACACACACATATATATATATATATATATATATATAGAGAGAGAGAGAGAGATTCTTCAGTAGTTTAATTTTATAAAGTGCATTTATTTCAAACAACAAATATTTTTGTCAAAATCTCCCTTTTTGTTTAGTCATTGCACTTAATCCAACATATCTGCACAAATCTGTTGATCCCACAGATCAAAGTTTACACAGAAAATTTAAGCTAATTATTATGATCTGTGGGTGACAATCTAACTGATGATAAACTCTTCTATAAAACAAGATTAAAACTAAAATATCCCTATCCATTACTCCAAATTGGAGAATACTACAAATTATTTGCCTTGAGTTTTGAGAAAGTCTGAATAGGTTTTTTTTTCTTTTTGAGTAGGAGTAGAGGATTCCTTTAAGTGAGAATAGTGGATTAAGAAACAAAACCAAAAACAAGGTCGAAATTAATTACACAGATTTAACTATTCACCAAACTAAAGCTAGATAACTTTTTTCTATGACGTTTCTGTGGATTTGGATAAAAATGATAGAATAATTTCATCAACTGATCTTTACAGTTCCATTAAATTTAAGTTTCTTCATTTCCTTTTGGCTCATACCCCATACTTACTTGCACACACTTACCTGTATTGACAAGAAAGATCGAAAGTGAAGGATCTACCTGTATACACACACACATATATATACACTCACACACACACATACACAAGGGTTGGCTGAAAAGTTCACAGGCTGACCAAGATACTCTCTTGAAATGTTATCAAATGACGTTTATTTTTCAACATTGTCGCCCTTCCACTCTCCACACTTTTTACATGGGTGTTGCTGTGCTAGGATCATGTGTGTGTATGTATATATATATATAGAGAGAGAGTGAGAGAGGGAACTACTAATCCATGAATATATACATAAAAAGAGAGACAAAATGAGTATAAAAAGAATTATATCTGTGTGTGTGTGTGTGTGTGTGTGTGTGTGTGTGTGTGTGTGTGTGTGTTGAGAGAGAAAAAGAGAACCAAAAATCCATAACTATATTCACTGAAAGTTACAGAAGCTGAGTGTTAAAAGAATTATACCTCTGTGTGTATATATATATATATATATATATATATATATATATATGGGTGTGTCTGTCTGTCTTATATTCATTTATATAAGTATACATGTGAGTGTATGTCATTGTTTTCTTTTTCTTTCTTTTAGATATGTATGTAAATCATTTTCACTACCATAATTAACAAATATCTATTCACCCAGGACATGCACTTTTGAGTGTTTTAAACTTAGAAAATTCATCTAAGTTTTTAATCTTTAATTTAAAAAATACATTTAAATCAATAATTAATTTTATATTCAAGCACATAATTTGAAATTCTTCCTCACTTGTTCAAATTTATATCTTTTTTATCAAGTCCATAAGATCATTTAGAAATTAACAAAAAAAAAAAAAGATTTATGTTTACATATATATATATATATATATATATACATACATGTTTAAACATGTATTACTACAGTTGAAAGGAAGGGCTTTTTTATTCCATAGAAAATAATGTAAATATTTTTGAAGGTAAAAAGAAACATACCAATACATTTAGATATAACATTTTTTTCATAGATTCTTCGATTATTAATCAAATATAAAATACCAAATCGGTCATACTTGATTATACACAAAAATTCTTTAGATTTAATTTTTTCTTCTTTTGTTAATGAAATTTTCTTATTAAAGTATCCTAATTAATTTTGAAATTAAAAAAAAATCTTTTTTTATTTTTTTAACTTCCTTTTTCTCACAAAATTTATTTCTTGAGGCATGACTAAGTTATAACGAAAAATGATGAAACAGGTTGACGGACTAGCTTATTAAACGATTAACCCTTTCAGGTGTTTCGAGTAATAACTCTCTCCAAACATAGAATACTGGGGTGTGAGATCTTGTCTTTTTTAGGAGGCTTCTCCAATATTTAGTGAAATTTGTTATTATATAATGTCACATAAAATACAGTGGGTGAACAACTCTTCATAAAGCTTTTGCCCCCCACACCTGTTAGTCGTGGGTGCGTTTTCAAACAGCACCACTCCCAAATGGCCTTACCTCTATGGAATATGGCTCGTTTTTATGTCAATTGTACTCTTTTAAACTGGTGCTTTGTCAGTACTATGAATTTTTTCCCATTTTCTAAATCCATTTTTTACCACACACACACACACACACACTCTTCTTGAATTTCATTAAATCCATTCTAGTTCCAATTTTCCATTGAAAATGGAATTATTTTTCCATATAACACAGCATATACATAAAATGTAGCAATCCTTTATATTTCCTTTTTTCTAATCTTAATAATACAATGTGTTCACATTTACAAGGATTTAGCATTTCTTTCAAAATGAATTTTTATTCTCCATTGTTTTTTTTTGTTTTTTTGTTTTTTTTTAATTCAGTGCTTAAAAGTTGAATTTCTTTGCATTGATTTTTCATTTGCTTGTCTCCTACGAGGAGTGCACCTGTAATCTTATGGCTGTGGTGTGTTCCTCTTCATCTCAATTATTACACGTCCAACTATCAAAAGGAATAATGGCAGATATCATACAATGCAAGCCATTCATAAATCAATTTTCAAACCATTTCACTTCATTAGAATCAACTAAATCCCTGATTCTGAATTCGTTAAAAGGACTGTCAGACCCTAATAGAAATTTCTTCATTTTTTCCTCCATATCTCTTCAGTAATTCTCACGATATCTCTTTTTTTTTCTTTAGCTTCATTTCTCATTCTTTATTTGTTTAATACAGTTTCTCTTTACTTTTTATTTTATTTTTAAAGTTATCACTTAATACATTTTTTTTCTTTTCTTTCTCCTTCTACCAAAGTAGAAGAATACCAATTTCTTTCTTATTATTCCTTGGAAAAATTAGATTAAAGCAATTGATATTGTTTTGCAGTAATGTGTCATTATCTGGTCCAGAAACAAATTTTCTTTTTAAGGAGGAGGAAAAATTGAAAATCAAAAATCGATTTCTTTTGGGCAGTCAAAATAAAGAATCCATTTCCAGAGAAAGAAAAGAAAAAATGGATAAAGAAAATAAAAACGAAATAGATGAATTGACTGAAAAAGATCTTTAGTAAAAAAAATAAATAAATAAAAATAGATTAAAAAAACTGAAGAAGTAGAAATGTATGACAATTAAACAGCTTAGGTATTTTGTCAATTTTAACTTTGCTTGAAGTGGTCCTTGTTTTCTTATTAAAAACCTGTAATGATGAAATTCCATTTCTTGAAAGTAAGAATATATTTTTTAAATGGATAGATAAATTAGAATATTATTTAACTTTTATGTATTTGCTTATACAAGTTTTATATCGTCAATACTTCATATCTTTTAATTAGAAAAAATCTATGTAAAACTATTCTAACATTATTCTTTAATTTATCATGCAAACACATCCGTCGGTAAAAATTTGGTGATTTACAAAGCAATTATTATAGATTTCTTTTCAGATTTCATTTTCAAATTGTTAATCTTAAAAATGTATGGTAATAATAAAGAATCCATTGATATCTTGTTTTATCCTGATTCAGTATACAATATATGTCGTGTAAATGCTTTTACTTTATATATATATATATATATATATATATATAATGACAGCATGCATATGAATTAGATATTAAGCATATTCAGCACTAAAAGAGAAGAAAATGACATAAAGGATATTCTAAAAATTGTAAATTTTAGATGGTAGGAATAGGATATCAATATTTTTATTTTTACTTTATATTTGTTAAAATGGAATACCTTTTTCTAAAATGTATAAAATCATCTATATAATTTAAGGGGTGTATAAAAAGGGTTTTGTTCCACTTATATGAATGAATGATGTCCTTTTGTATGCATATCAAATATAAAATGGTAGTTTTTCAATTACCACAGTAGGTATATTTAGGATTTATAGTCTTTGTATTATGAAATGCAGAATTGAAGAAAATCACCATCTTTTGATGTATTTCTACAGATGAACAATCTTTGAAAAACAAACTCACAAGTGAGTCCAGTAAAAAATAAATAAAAATAAACCTGCACTTCAAAAAAAATTTTTTTTCAAGTTTCTATAAAACCGATTCTGTAAATAGAGAAATTTTTGCAGTGTTTGTGATTGACCATATTATCCCGTATATTGTGCATTAATCTAAAGATCTTGATTGAATAAGATTCATATCAAACAATAATTTTACAATCCTTAATATTCCATGTCTATATAAAAGCTTTCATGGTGAAAAGAAAAATTCTAATCCATCTTTTTTTTTCTCTATTTTCTTTTACTGTTCCACAATCTGCTCAGAAAAATTTTTCAAAATGTGAATACGATGCACAAACACAAATATACATTCTCATTTTATGATGATTATTTTTTGCCTCTCAAAAATACTTTAATTGGACAGATTTTTAGACATGCTTTACATTTACTGTTTGTTTGTTTTATGTTGTTTTTTTGGTTTTGTATTTATTGTTTGTGATTTTTTAAAATATTACATTTATAAATTCTTCATTTGTCCTGATTTTAGAGAAAATATTCAATAGATCTAATTCTTCCCATGTGTACATACATATCTCTTTCACTTATGTACATAAACATAATCCCTCAATATCTGTACCTTTTTGTCTCTAAATGAAATATATATATATGTACTTATTCTTTTTGGCATTAATGTTTTTCTTTGCAGGTTATTTAGTTTCTTGGTCCTCTGAGAGATAAGAAAAGAAATTTCAAAACAATCAATTTTTTTAAATCCTTTCCTTCCTTTTACAAATAAATGCTTTAAAAATACATGATGAATAAGTTAATGCATAACTTACCACAAACCCAGAGTGACCCTAGTTATTTGAAAGAAAAAAATGTTCCCATATTCTGTCTCTTAATTTTTTATTACACATTTCATACATGAAGCCTTTACAGAAATCCAGTTTCTGTTTCTATTATAATGACAAAAACATGAATATATATTTATTAAAAACTCAAACTGTACAAGATAGTTTTACCTATGTACATTCTTTGTACACTTTGAGCTTCTTTTTTTTCTTGTTCAAATAAATAAAAACAGATTAATCATTCATTATTTACAATGAATAGATATAGTCAATACCACATAAGTGGAATCAAATCCTTTACAGATTTTTTTTTTTGAAATGAGAAGTCTTTCTTTCTTAATCTTATTTGAATCCTATAAGAAATAAATAATGCATTATGTCTTTTGGGAAAATGGTGTCTCAAGGGTTGAACAGTGAATTGGAAGGTTAGCCAATGAGTTTGAACAATTTATTAGCTTCCAGAATTTGAACCAAGATGTTGCAATTAGCTATATTTTGTTTAAAAAACAAAACAATTACATCAACAGATATTTTTTTTAATGTTTTTTTAAAATCAAGACTGGATTGGGAGGAGAGAAAAAAAAACTAAGTCCTTCGAGTATGTTTATAATTTGTTTATATTTAGGGGATAAGAGCTGTATCATTAATCAATTTAAATCTACATATGCAAAGGTGTCATTTAAAAGGGACTGTTTTTGTGGGTGGGGTAAGCTGTTCAACTTATATATATATATATATATTTAAATCATTTAGTTCAAAACTGTATAATAAATTGCTTTTATTCTCTAAGAGTATTCCATTGCTGTTTGGCAGGCAAAAATCTTTCAACAATGAGCCATTTCTACTGATTTGATAAATGTGATTTATGAAAAATTAGATCTTTGTTTTTGACAAATCTGATAGAAAAATTAAACTATTTGCTCATGTATACAATCAAAAAGTATTTTTGATGATCTAAGTCATTAAACTTAATGTTGAGTTAAACTCTATTTATTACAAATAAATAAATAAATGTAGTACTCTCTAATTAGCATTTAATTGTTAGCTCCCTTGAGAAATTATATATCAGAGTGAGAATGAACACAGACCCAAAACTACAAAGAGTACGCTAATACTATGGTGCAAGCAAAACTCTCTCTACAGCGTACCATTTCTTTTCTGATAATAACAATACAAGAACTGGATCATTAAAATGTAAATCCTGAGTTTGTTAAAAAGTAATTAAAAAGATCAGCATGAAATTCTAATAATTAGAACATTTCTTATTTGTAATTTTATTTAAGAAAAGTATATATTGAAATACTGCTGTCATTTGCATTTTACTTTATACAAATGCTCTTGGGAAAGGCATGAATGTTTTTGTTCTCACCCAGCTGTGGGTAAATAGTAGAGCTCTTTAGCTTTGGTACAACAACTGGTCTAGGATAGAGAAAACTCTGAATTCAAAATACAAATAAAATTGACCATGTGTTACATCCTGCTTGTAGTGGAGGGTTTGGGTAAAAACAGAGAAATACTGCTGCTATTACGACTAATAATAATTATTATTGTTATTATTAAAATGATTGGTACAATTATCTAAAAAGAAAATTTAAATCTAAAAATACATCCTGTGTATCCATAAAAAATTTCTATCCTATTCTCCCCACAACTTTACTTAACTCAACTTACTATTACAAAGATCATGTAAAGAAATCTGATGGTGGCTAATATTTTTAAAAATATTTGCAAATCAGGAATGCCAATTAAGTCTAGAAACATGTATTAAAAATGAAGGGTGAAAATCAAAACACTAGGACTTCACTGAGTTGCAATATGTGGAAAAACTAAATTAAAAAGGCCTGTATAAAAATGTTGCATTCCTACTGGTTTCATTTATGAATAAATAATACTGATTGAACAAATTATTAAAATATTTTTCTTAAATTGAAGAGAGTGCTCAAATACTGACCTGTAGAGCTGGATAAAACTGGAAATTTTTCTAACCTCTTCAAGCCAGTTTCATAACAAAAAGTCTCATGTATTAGGGAAAAGGTACAATTTTCAGATATATATATATAAACACTATTAACTTAGTCAATAGTTTAATTTTGATCCTAAATTTTCACTTTATGATGTTTGATATTCACTACTGAACTAAAAAAACCTTGAAAAGAAAAGAGATTATGTTGAAAAATGAATATTTCTTGTGTAAGTAAATGCCTTTTTCATCATCAGACATTTATTGATATATGCATGTGTGTATTTGATTGACATGGGACTTTTAAAATCATTAACTATTCTGTATTTTCACTCATACAACTTATTTTTCTATTGTGTTTGATTGTTGTAATTACTCAAATCTTTATTCGGAAGTAAATTTCTTTTTTTTCTTCTATTCCACACATATATGTACGTATATATGTGTTACAAAATTATAATGAAACTAAACCACCACTTAAATTTTTTCGTATGTTGAATTTTGAAAGCAAAAATTAAGCCGAAAAAGAATTTAAAATGAAGGGGTAAAATGCCTCAATTCAAATATTAAATTTGATTAAAATATGTACTTTGCAAATAAGAAAAATAACAAACAAAATAAAGTAATCATAATATTTCAAATCAAATTCTTTTCTTAATCTAAGCAATAAATTTACAATTTCCAACTCCAACAAAACACTGATTGGAAGTATTTTACTAGCTGAAAGATATCACAGCCTGTTGATTAACTTTTAGTTTCAGATGCATCTTTAAAAGATTTGGCCCGAGGGCAAATATTATTGGCTTCTATATACAGCATCACCCATGAATAAGTAGACCCCTATCATTCTTTTAATCATTTTCTTTTAAACTGAAGATACCAAGATTTCATTATTTCTAGTGGAACAATATACAGTAAAAACAGATATTATTAAGTATTATATATATATAAGCAAACTCTATGGCCTTGAAACTGTAACAAAAACATCTAAATAAGTAGCAATTCAGAAATAAGTATAGCCGTTATATATATTTATGCATGATATTTCTGATTACAGGATTTGAATACGGTAGAGTTTGGTAATAAATAATACCTAATAATATCCATTTTGATTATATATTCCTCTTGAATTAATGAATATTTGATTTATAAGAAAATAGATTTTTTATATAAGATAAGTGGTAGAAGTGAAGTTATTTCTGGGTGAAATTATATATGCTATAGTCAAAGAAAGTTTTAATTACTACGTTAATTCACTGTGTTTGATAATGATATAGTAGTAGAATTTTTAGTGAGAGTTTTGAACAGGTTTGAAACAAATTGTTACAATAATAAATAGTTACACTAATAGAATAAGAACCTTAGAGGAGAAGAAGAATTTTCTTTCTTGAAGAACTAAGAGTGATGATAATCATAATGAAACTTATTATAGCCATGGCTTTTTATCAACCCCCCAGGCTGGGGTTGTAGAATACACCAACTGCATCTCTGCAGAGGAGTATGATCTTACCTCCAATGAGTATCCTGGATCTGATATCAAACAATCTGATTGCAAGACTCCAGTAATGCTGGAGCTTTGGGGAATGCAGAGTACCCCTTCATTGCCATTGCTCCCAGGTCCACTCTTGCCCGGAGTGATAGCACCTAAAAGAGTCCTATCTATGGGGCAAATAGAACTATTTAACATTTATATTGATGGCAAACAAATGACTTATGCTAAACTGAATCGTTTGAAATAGAACTGCTTGATCATTTAACTGAGCATAAACAAATGACTGATGTTTAATTGAATTTTTAGTGATACATAGCAATACTTGGAACTATTTAACTTTGTTTACAAATCATGTATATGTATAAATCAGATTTGGCATTAAATAACCTATAATGGTTGATATGCCATAAAACCAAACCAAACAGGTTTTTATGTTGTGTCTAATGAAACTAACAATTAAGATTGTAGGATTTTTCATTTATTTCATTAGCTTTTCTTTTCTTTCATTTTTAACAACTTTTTCTACTTTTTTATTTAATCTTTCTTATCTTTGTCCTGTTAATATCTTCTTTCTTTTCTTTTTTTCAACATCTTTCTTTTCTTCCTGTTTTCCCTCCTTTTTTTTAAGTCTCTTTTCCCTCATCTTCTTTTTTAAATAATCTTTATTTTCTTTCTTTTAAGATTTTTCTCACCTTTCCTTCTACTTTTCCTAAATATTTTTCTTTTCTTCAGCATAACATTTTCCTCTTTCTTTTTTGAATATTTTTAATATTTTCATTTTTCTCTTTAACATTTTTACCTTTTTTCCCCTAGTTATTTTCTTTATCTTCTTCATCCCTTTGACATTGTTTCTCTTCCTCACTTTGACATTTTCTTCTTCCTTCTTTTCTTATCCCCCCCCCCAAACATCTGGTCCCAGTTATCTTGTCTTCCTGCATTATTAACCATCAAAAAACAGGAATAAATTTCTCAAGAAAACGCTGGTGCCAAAGTAAGAAAACATTCTCTTTGGGACAATTTTGAACATTTAAGAAATGGTACTCTGCTTACATTTCATTGGCTAATTATTTTCAGAATTGTACTAAGATGACCTCCCAAAATAGTTGAGTGAGAAGTTGTCATTCTTCCTGTTCACTTAAATGATCACATTATTATTAGATTCTATTTGCATATCATTGTTCATCAGAAATTATCAAATAAATTAACTAATTAACAAATCACGAATACTGATTGTTTGAAATTAGATGCCTGTATTTAAAATCTTGCAATTATATCTTTAGTATCTCATAAATAATGTTATATGTATATATATATATATACACACACACAGAAAGAGAGAAAGTTTCTAAATGATATTTACTAATACTATCTCATCTTTTTTTCTGCTATTTAGAATTATCTAAATCAAAAATCATTTTGATATATATATAATTCCTGAAAGAAATAGTAAATATTTGAATATATAAGAAAAGGATTATTTATACATTTGCATTTCCCACATTTATATTACTTGTGAGTTTTTGCTAAAGATATGAATTTTTCTCAAAATTCTGAGATAAGCATTGTCTTTATATATTTCTACTATTGTTTTCATCTTGTTAAATGTAGTCATGATATTTATTTTAGCTGTTTTTGTTTTAGGTTCTTGTACTTTGATATGTTTTGATTATAATAACGAAGATTAGCCGTTGATCAGTTGGCTGGAGCTGTAGAATACACCGATTCTGTGTAAGACACCCACCCCTAACGAGTGTCATAAATATGACACTAAACAATCTGATGGTGAGGTTCCAGTAATGCTGGAGCTTTGGGAAATGCAGAGTAGCCCTTCATTGTCTTCACTCCTCGGTACACACTGGCCTGGAGTGGTAGCACCTGATAGGACCCTATCTATGGGTCAAAGAGAACTAAACCATGGTTTAAACTGCATACTAAACTGAATTGTTTGAAATGGAACTATTTTTGACATTGAAACTGTACTTAAGTTAAACTGAATTGTTTATATATATTTTTTCAGCAATTTAAAAACCATTTTGTATATTTGTGAACTCCCTCTGATGATGGCCCATGAGGGATCCAAAAGCACTTGGGAAAATTTTGAATTTATCAACCAACTAAAACTCAAAAAAAAAACACTTGTCAGGAAGTTGGATTTAATCAAACATACATATATATACATATATATATATATATATATTCGATGCCAAATCCTGTTCATATATAGATATATATAAGCAAGATTTAGTATTATATTACTCACTAGGGTTGATATGCCTTAAACACTACCAAACCCAACTGATTTGTTCAGTTGACAGTCATTAGTCACTCTTCTTTCATTAGAGGTAGATATTAAAAAGGATTTATTTCAGTAATCTGCACATGAGTCTTGATTTGTGCATTGCTCCCTACTATAAAATGGTCTTCTGCTACATTCAAACTCGGTTGGAAGTTAGTAAAATACCTTCAGTGATACCCGTCAAGACCAAAAGAGTTATAACTTTTAAGTGTACATTTTACTTATCCTAGCAGCTACTTATGTTTTATAAAAAAGCAAACTTTTCACATGAACCTTATGGAATGCTAAAAATTAAGACAGAATAATAATAATTTTAATTCATTAAGACATCATATAAGCTTCCCACACAAGAAAACTTGTTGGTAATTTTATTTTTTCCAGTTTATGATGCAAGAAAGCTCTATCCATTATGACCCAAAGTTGCAACATCAGATTTATCCCAGCATCAGAATGTGGGGCTTCCTATCTCCAGAGCAAATTAGTATATCAGTAAAAAAAAAATAACTGAATGCAATAAGCATGCAGAGAAAAAATTTGCAACTGTCTTATTACATGAGAAAAAGAATTTTGATGCTGATCAGAGTTGAATTTCTGTGAAGCTGTTTGTCGTATTGAGATGTGACAAAATTTTTTTTTTTTTTCACCAGTTTGGTCTTTGTAGATGGAAACTTCTAGAGAGTCCAAACTGGAGAAAAATAATCAATCTTTCCTTTTTATAGGTTGGAGATGACCTCTTTAAATAAAATTACCCAACTCATAATTTTTTTCATCATGTTATATTGGCTCTACAATATTTTTGCATTGAGCATTATTTTATTTGATACTGTTGATACTGTTATTTTTGTTTTCAAACATATAGTAAGTAAAGTTGGTGACAATAGTCGAGGGTAAGCCGAAGGCTCCCTTTTCGATAGCTACTATACCAAGGTGTAGGGGAGGGTGCTACTCCTTTCCCTGGATTTCTCCACTTTACCCTTGATCTGTATCTTATAATGTTGAGAGTTAAGCAAAGAAGCATCAAGTACCATTTTTAAAGTCTTTGGTATGACCCGACCTGGGATTGAACCCAGGTCTCCTGGGCCATTGTTTTTTTAAGTAAAATAAGTGTGTATGAGTGTGTGTCTTTTAGAATTTAGAATTTTTAAGTTTGTCTTTCTAATTCAGTGTATTGATTCTGGTGAGAGCTTGAAATATTTTGAAAAGGTGATTCATTTTCATTTTATGCTTCCAAACTTAACAGTTGGGATCCAAGATTCAAATTTTGTTATCAAGTTTTTGATTTGTTGAGTCTTTTTTGTTTTTGATTGATTAATGAATTTCTATTGGTTGATTTGAAAGGTGTAGCCATATTGTTTTTTAATAAAGAAAAATGAAAATAAGTGAATGTTAATATACTTTCTTCAAGTTCAAAGGTTTTTTCTAAGTATCTCAATATTATTTGAGGTTTGTATCATGGATGAACATTGGAGGTACCTAGTATATACCATTTTCAATTTTAGAAGAAATTAATATATATGTGTGTGTATATATATAAAATGAATAAAAATGCATTAGAAATAAAATAAATCCATTGGGAATATATATACATATGAAATAAATCTGTTGAGAAAATACATATAAAATTAATCAATTGAGAATATATATATGTGTGTGTATATATATATATATATATATATATACCTACCAGGCCATTGGCTTAATGAGTCGAGTGATCACCAATGATCTGGAAGACTGGGGTTCGATGCCAAAGACTCAAAAAATGATACTTGATGTAAGGATCAAGGGTAAATATGAGTAATCCAGAGAATGGAGTAGCCCCTTCCCCTACACCTTGGTGTAGTAGCTAATAAAAGAGAGCCAATAGGTTGCCCCCTTCGACTATAGGTGGCCAACAACTTATATATAAATAAAATAAATCCATTGAGATTAGATATATATAATAAATCTATTGAGAATATATATATATATATATATATATAAAATAAATCCATTGAGAATATATATATATATATATATAAACAATTGGATCAAAAATATTTGTCCCTTTTAGACAGTACTTTAAGTGTTAAAGTCGGAAGTAGGTAAAAGAAGATTGACATTTTTGTAATTTGAGTATTAGGAAAATTTTGTGAGTTTTAATATTTGTTTTATATATATATATATATATATATATATATATATATATACACTTAAGTAGTCAAAAACCACATTTCCTTTCTGATGCATCAAGTTTTAATAAAATCTATAGTTAAATATGTTTATATCATATATAATCACAGTAAAATGCTATTTTTTTATGATTTTTATTACTAATTTATTTGTACCATAATAAATGACAAGAACTTTAGTAATTTAGAAATTACATTGTCTTTCTGAAATATAAAAAAATGCTTTGTTCCTTTGCATTTTCTAGTTTGATATTTAGATAGCAATGAACATAAACAGAAAACTGATTTTTTGTATCAAACAGTGACCCTGATCATCTTTTCTTGCAAAATTCATATTAAAATAAAAGAAGACATTACTCTTAGTTTGATATAACTTTCTTTAACTGGTGAGAAACAGAATTGCTAATCCCAAATATTTACTAACTTTAATATACCTGTTAATTATATTTTAGTATTAGCAATATTTCACTTCACATAAGACAGTAATATTTTAAAATGCTTTAATTCTTAGCTTTAATAACAGTTTTGAGCACAATTTCAGATATTTTTTATTTCCCAATTTCAAAGTCTCAAAATGATTGGCATTCTTAATTACATAACCATGTCCATCTCATAAACAGTTGTAAGGTTCCTTGATATTTTTTCTTCAAATTTAAAACTTTTCAAAATTATCTGACATAGCTCATACAGAGTGAAATATCAATGAATATATAAACACTCCACTAAATTGGTTTTCATATCTTTTTCATTCAGTCAGATATTCTATCCATATTTATTTGCACACACACGCACACACAGACATATATATATATATATATATATATATATATATAATCACATATACACACACACACACACACACACACACACACATATATATCGAGTGTTTTGTGTAAAATAGATGATATGCATCAAACTCTTTTTTAAACTGTGTGCTTTAAGTACTATTTTGTTATTTTTTAATATTTTACCTTTTTTTTTTTTTTTTTTGGTTATTTTATCATTATTCCTCTGCTTATTTTGGACTTCTTTTTTATTTAAAATTTTTTTTTTTGTCTTCTACTCAAGTCCTTGGGTGTTTTTGCTTCTGTGCATTCAAACTGTGATTAATGAACAGATGTTCTGCCATTGTTTTCATCTCAATCTGAATGTTTAATGATGTGCAACTAAACTCTGACGAGTGAACTTTAAACTCTTCAAATATTAAACCTCTTTGTGTGTGTGTGTGTGTGTGTGTGTGTGTGTGTGTGTTTGTTTGTTTGTTTGTTTGTTTTTTTAAAGGAAGAAAAAAAACAAAAACTTTACAGCCATCAGTGCAGTTGTTCTGGATTGTCACTATTGTTTTATCTTGTCTTTAAACCATTTTACTGACACCTGGGGCAGAGAAACTTTCCTAACCTACTATCATATTAATAGCTTGAATAGTTGAACTCTTGTGAAAATGCTTTTCTCTTTTTTTTTTTTTTTGGTGGGGGATTTGGTCTTGATAGTCTCTTTTTATTTATTGATTTATTTATTTTTCTTTGAAAAGGCTAAAAGTGATTAAACTAAAAGCAGGTGACACCAGTCTTTTCTATTTTTTTTTTCTTTTCTTTAAGGAGAGGAGAAAATTAATTCAAACTGGAAATATTTTTTGTTCTAAGGGGAAAATATTCAGAAGAGAACAAATCAAAATAACATGAAAATTTTATAAATTCTTAAATTTGCAAACTTTACTAGACTTATTGTTGATAACTTTAAGAAGAGTGATTGACATACCAGAAATTGTTAAGACAATTTAGCTTCTTTGTATTCTTGATGTGAACAACACCGTCTCAGTCTCCAATATGAAAGAAAAGCGAAAATTATAGTGAAAATGGTTTCCCAGAAAGAGCGAAAGTTATAGTGAAAATGGTTAGTAATATACCAACACAGGGCAGACTGGTTTCTTCAGTCTTGGTGAGGCAACTAGTCTAGGAGAAGGAAAACTCTGAATTCACACCTGTTAAACTCCACTTAAAAATTGACCTTGTGTTATATCCTACCCGAGCGGAGGGGTTGGTAAATTTTGTAATATACCAACACAAAGAATGCATTCCACTAAATACTTGTTATCTACTAAGCTTTACTTTGTCTAGTATATGGTCTCCGAGTTTTTAGCATTTAAGTAATTCCAAATTATGTCCCTGGTGAGTTCTCCAACACCCACTTTACTTAGTAAAGAAAACCATATCCTGTGGAAATCGGCATTAATTCTCTTATACATTTCACTCTTTCCAACTTCCTTACCCCCCCACACACACACACAATAATGCTCTTTGTAAATTATCTGGACCTCATCCTACAAGTCGTAATATGTATTATATTACTCCCTGTAGCCCTTAATACCATAAGTTCAACTTTAACCTGGTTTATAGCTTTTTATAGTTCCTTGAGTCTGACTTAAGATGGATAGATGGTTTACCCTTTTATATATATATATATATATCTTTTTTTTTACACATCCATAGCATATTTATAAATACATTCTTTAGCTAGACTGTTCTCTCTTAAGGGACTAACTCGAGCAAGAAATTTGTGAAAATTAGTTTTTCTGATAAATACTACCCATCATCAACAAATCCTTTAGTAAAAGATGAAGGCAAAGTTTTTACAAGTCTTTTAATGAAGTTTTTTTATTAATTTCTTAAAAGCCACTTTTGGCAACCATTAAGCTCAGTTTCAAGTCACTTCCTGTCTATAGAATTTAAATTATATATAATTGCAAATAAATTCAGAGAATTATTCAATAATTAGAACTGAATTGTTATCCTTAAGAAATTATAATAAACTGAATGAACATAAATGTAGGCCTCACACTATTATTATGAAGTGACAAATTATATTCTTCTAAGAGTACCACTATTATGCAAACAAAAATCTGTCTAGTGTGATATTTTTGTAGTGTTACATATGAAAATTTTATTTTTACAATACAGCTTGCCAAGTAAGTATGGGGGTGTCCTCATTGTGTAATGGTTAAAGTGATGGACTGCGGAATCATAGTAAGTGAGTTTGTACTCCAGTCATGCTATTATGTTCTCTTTCAGGAAAATACCCTTGGGAAAGGTATGAACCCCATTATCCTCCCAGCTATGGGTTAAATAGTACCACTACTGTTCTTCTAGGAGAATGGCTTTGGCATTAAATAACCTACAAGGGTTGATATGCAAAGAAACCAAACCAAACCAAAAACAACAAAGTCTGTTGTTTACTCATTTAGTAGAGCTAAGAATATGCTTACTGTATTCCCTGCAAAAAGGTTAGACCTCCTCCAAAAAAATTGGTGTGTACTGGGTATGACACCAAACTGTATCTGGGGGGTGAGGATCCAGTTCTAGAACTTTGAGAAGCATGAAGTCATGGCCATTACTCCCGGGTCCACTCTGACCTTAAGTTGTTGACATTCCATCCCTGAATCAAATTGATCTGTTTGTGATAAGGAAGCATTTACCTGGTTTAAATGATTGTGAAGATAGATTTTTTGTACTGTATATAATTGGAGACTATAATTGTTGAATTCAGGCATAAAATAACTCAACAAGAGTTTGCATATCTTAAAACCAACCAACCAAAATCTGTTATCATTATTACGATGATTATTATTAATGACTTGTGCAATTTATGCTCAATATTTAAAATAGCAAATAGCCGAATTGTTTGATGTTATATCTAAGCTACTGGCCTGGTAAGACTTATATCTCAAAAGAAAGAATTACATTTTGATCTAATACAAATGATTCTTCAGTGGTAAATCCTGTAAAATTATCTGAATTAACAAAAATATATATAATATATCTTTTAATACATTCTACCATTCAAAGTTATTTTAGTGGGGTTTTATTTTTGCTTGTAAAATATATAAACTTATATCATTTACCTAATACTCATGCTGTCAAAAGTGATAGCAAATATGAAGTGGATATTTTGTTAAGTTCCAACAATTATTAGAAGGTTTAAACAAGCAAGTCTTTAAATATATTTTTATCCATTTGTCTGTGCAATACCAGATGATTTGTACTATAGATTTTCATTAGATTGATCACTTTATCAATTTGCTCGTGGCTTACACTTCAGTATCACAGATCCTATTAATGTCTTGAAAATACTCTTATCATTGAAATTGTTTGATGTATTTCAAGCTAATAAAAAAATACAAATATACCTCGCTCTTTATAAATAATGGTAATTCTAAATCTCTGGGTTTTCCATGACAAAAGCCTTAAAAAATACAATGACTTGTCTGCTGGACTTAGAACATGTTGACTGCATCACCTATGGTGGGGTAAGAAACAAGTTTTCGAAACAAGTTTTCCTTGGCATGACAGTTAACTGGATCTGATGGTGAGGCTCTACTTCTGGAGATCTGGGAAGTATGGAGTAGCTCTTCATTGCCATTACTCCCAGGTCCACTCTGACCCAGAGTAGTAGTACCTGTTGGGATCCCATCTCTTGGTCAAATAGATATGTTTAGAAATTTGTATTCAATATGAATATTTGAAGCAATATAACTGTAAATTGTTTAAGAATAGTTACGTGAAGCTGTTATTGGCATAATGGCATAATTGTATTTGCTGATATTCCAGGAGACTGGAGTTAAATCCCAGGTCGAGTCATACCAAAGACTCAAAAAATGGTACTTGACGGTACAGATCAAGGGTAAGTGGGACAATCCAGGAAAAGTAATAGTGCCCTTCCCTACACCTCAGTGTAGTTGCTATTGAAAAGGGAGCCTTCAGGTCACCTTTGACTAAGGTCGGCAAGCTAACTTACTTATAAGTTATTTGAAACCATATAACTGTGTGTAAACAAATTAATATTGTAACATAGAAGTAATTGCTTGAAACCATATTATTGTCAAAATTATTAGATAGGAATACTTGAAACCATACAGTTGTGTGAAAATTATTTGTATTAGATAGGAATACTTGATATGTAATTGTGTGCAAAAAAAAAACTCTTAAGCAACAACACAAAAATTATAAATATAAATGTATAATGAATGCAATTCCCTAACATCTCAATATAAAATAGTCCCAGATTGGTTGACATACCATTAAAATCAATAAATCAATCAAAAACACAGGATAATTTTTATTTGTATTTACATTTATTACTTAAGAATAATATCTGATTGTACAATGCACTGATCAGCAAGCTCGGCTAGCAGGTTATTCTAAGTTAGTACGGTTCTCACTAAGCTAAGCAAATAAAAGCCATCGATCTGTAAATCAGAAAATATAATGCAAATTTTTAACTTGTGTATTTGTTACCATAAGTTCAAATTTGCTGTAATCAGTTATGCCGAGTGTTAGAACCTCTGTCACAAAACACTTGTTACATTTACACATAAATTTCATAAACTAAATGTAACAACTATTATGGGATTGGGATAGTTTTGTATATCATAAGAAAATGTTAGCATGGCATTTTTTTTATAAAATAAGCAAGATTCAAATTGCATACTTAAGATGGTATTCAATTGTTTACTTGGCTTTATATAATCTGCTGAAACATGGCTATCTTTTAGTGTTCTTTTATTGTCAATGAAGCTAAAGAGGGGACAAAGAAATAAAGAATAACAACAACAATGCTTTTGTATTGTACAGTCATTTTACCATAGACTGCATACTGAACATAACTTTATAAGTTTAACTTACTCTGTTAAACGATGTGTGACTGAACATATTTTTGAATGAGTGCTTATTTAGAAGGTTAGCTCCTAGAAGATGAGTCATAAAGGAACATTGCATAATTGTACTCTCTTCTCTTATGAATTGTAAAGATAATGTGTGAGGCCACTGGCAACTATCAGCTAAAAAAAGTGGAATATATAATAATGATAAGTATGAATGCTTCAATCTCCACCCTAAACCTTTGACTTGTATAGAAAATTATAAATATAAGATATAAATATTTTCTTTTTTAACTTTTGTACCTAAATAACCATATGTGTTCCTTTAGAGTTCCTATGTAAAGGTAAATTGGACTTGGCATTCAATAATGCTATTTAGACTATTTGAAGTTTTTGTCTTAATTGTTTTTTATAAAATGATGATTATATTTGAAGTGGTTCTAATTTCAAAGGTTGGACACTGACTAACAATTTTTCATATCAGATCAGTGTTTCTCAATTATTATAAGCAAACAGATTTTGAAAATACTATCAAAAACCTTTCTACTTATTTCAACCTCTTTTGGTAATATAATTATGAAAGGAAAATAATAAAACTTTGCAAGTTTGCATAAAGTAGAACAAGTTTTTCAAAAAAAGATGATTTTGAAGACTTATCCCATAACCTTTTTGGTCTGTGGGGCACATCTCATCAAGCATGTTTTTGGCCAGAATAGCCTGGAAGATCCCATCCTTCTCCCGGTTTGGTTTGAATTCAGTTTTCTTTCTCCTTGACTGATTGACATAGCAAGGTTAAAGAACCAGTCTGCCCAACTATTTAACCCTAGTTGGAGGGAGAACAGATGTATTCATACTTTACCTAATGAAATGCAGAAAGTTTCATTCAGGATTTGAACACAGGTTATGAAGCCCTTTTCTACACCGATAATCATTATGCTATGAACACCTCCTTTCTTAAAGACAAGTGATAAAAATAAATGTAAAATTCTGAATATACATAAAGAGGTACCAAGAGTCTCTTGGAAATTAAGTCACTAAGCCCCATTGACTCTGTGTGTTTATTATCCTAACTTAGATCTATATATGTTCTATTACAAATATTAAACACTATTTATAAATATGGCAAATTGCATTATTATATATATATATATATATATCCCAAAATAATTGTTATATTTAGTGCATGAAATTTAAATACAGATACCAGAACTATCATTGAACAGAAGTAGTATAATTTTCCTGTTTGTAGGATTATCAAGAGACTAAGCATCACTTTCATTTATTATGTTTTGGGAATAATGTGCATAAAAAGAAATATAGGCAAATCCCCTCCGATTCTAAACTAAATTTAGATTAGCTAGAGTTATGTCCATGAAAGTTAATATATATTCATCAAAATTTAGATGTTATGTCCATGAAAGTTAATATATATTCATTCTTTTTTGATGATTTCAAAGAATGACAAGTTTTACTGACTATTATATTAGTCACTAAAAACAGGGTTATCAAAATGAAGTAGAAATAATTTTGAATGTATATCTGAATTCTTTCTGTTTTATTTCTTTTAAACTAATTTATATATGGTATAAGTTTTAATATTTTCAGAAGTTTATTCTTTATTTCCAGTTCATAGAGCTTGTTTAGCCATTTTAAGTTGTCAAAATTACCCCAGACCATTATTGAAATAAAAAGCAGCAAAAAATGAGGAAAAGAAAGACTAGACAAAATCATTAATGATTATAATGCTTCATTTAAGAAATTCAGCCAATTTAAGATTATTTGTATCTATTTTTTAACCAGCTCATTGGCCTAGTGGGTACAGTGTTTGCCAAAGGTCTGGGAGACCTGGGTTCAATCCCAGGTTGAGTCATACCAAAGACTTTAAAAATGGTACTTGACGCCTCCTTGCTTAACACTCAGCATTATAAGGTATGTATCAAGGATAAAATGGAACAATCCAGGGGAAGGAGTAGTGCCCTCTCATACACCTTGATGTAGTAGCTATTGAAAAGGAGCCTTTGGGTCACCCTCGACTACAGTCACCAACTTTACTTTACTATCTATTATTAATAAGTGAAAACAAGCAATAATGATATGGAATGTCATCAATTAAATAACGTCTATAATAATATCAATGAATAATAATGATATCATTTCATCTATAACTTATAAGTGAAAATAAGTTAGAGTAAGTAAAGTTGGCGACTGTAGTTGAGGACGACCAGAAGGCTCCTTTTTCAAGGTGTAGGGAAGGACGCTACTCCTTTCCCTGGATTGCTCTACTTTACCCTTGATCCTTACCTTATATTGCTGAGTGTTAAGCAAGGAAGCATCAAGTACCATTTTTTTGAGTCTTTGGTATGACTTGACCTGGGATTGAACCCCGGTCTCCCAGACCATTGGCGAACACTCTATCCACTAGGCCAATGAGCCAGTAGTAAAAATAAGTAATATAAATATGAAAAAAAGACTGGCTAATAATAATGGCAATGTTTTATTGAAAAAATTTAGGCCACTAGTTTATCAGAACATTTTAAAATCAATTAAGCATCTCTTACAATATAGAAATATTCACTATTCATTTGGTAACAAAACAAAAATCGACAACATTTTTAAAAAAGGAAGATCATTTCTTACAGTGCAATTATCTTAAGATATCATACCTAGTTTTCAAGGGAGTTTTGTATTTTATTCAATTAACTGAAATGGGTATGTTTGGCCCATACAAATATACATTATTTTCTTGGTTGATGTAAGAAGCCCAAGTTTATGGTTTGGTGGTCAAAAAAAGTTTCTTTTCTATCTTTCATTTTTTTCGTTTCATTAAAAAAATAACTTGATCAGTTCTATTTATTATTTATGTTTTGGAATGGAAATCGTGGCTGATCAAAAAATTTTAACCTTTTCATATGTATTAGTTGAAATAGTCATCTCCAAGAGAAAAATGTCAAAAACTTTTCTACTTATTTCATTTTCTAATAATGGCTATTTTATTATTTCTTTTGAAAATTAAAAACTTACATCAAAGGGTAACAAATGGTAATTGTCAGCAGAGCTTAGAATATTCTGAATGTATTTCTTACTGAAGAGTACTACTCTCCAAAAAGAGGTTTCCAGAGAATCAGTTCTCAAGCTCTAAGGACTGTTGAGCAACCCTTTCTTTCCATTACTCTGAGATCCACATTGACTTGAATGGTTAGTACCTCATCTATGAGTCAAATAGATCCATTTGAAAATGAATTATAAGAGATAAGAATACTTAATATCCTAAAACTGTGTGTAAATTATTCATATTAAGAATACTTACTTGAAACTATGAGTGTTTTTTAAGGATCATCATTAGTTACTTGAAGCTATGTAACAGTTTGCAAACAAATAATTATAATTAAATGAAAAGAAGTAAAAGTAAGTAAAGTTGGTGACCTTAGTCGAGGGTGACCCAAAGGCTCCTTTTTCAATAGCTACTACACTGAGGTGTAGGGGAGGGTGCGACTCCATTTTCTGGATTGCTCCACTTTACCTTACCTAATAATGCTGAATGTTAAGCAAGGTGGCATCAAATACCATATTTTGAGTCTTTGGTATGAAACGACCTGGGAAGACTAAATTGTGGTGTATAAGTTGACCTTTTAAGCCTGATGAAAATCTTTACAAAACTAGGGATTAACTTATACAGTAGGGCTAAAATCAAAACCATTACCACTAGTTGTAACCTCTGGTGGTGTAATGGTTAGCAAGCTTGGCTAGACTAGTTTGAGTCTCATTGGGTGTCCCATTCATTCAGCCTTGTGCCACATCAAAGCAAAGAGCTTCATAAATTACAACCACTAGTCATAACCACTATGTGGTAAAAATTTGGATTTTAGCCCTGCTGTATAAGTTAACCCCTAGTGTTGTAGAAATTTTTTCAGGTTTAAGAAGAATTGCTTTTAATTGCTTGTAAGATAGTATCATTTGATTGGAATAAAAGAAACCATATAATTATGTACAAATTATTTTTTATTAAATAGAAATAATTACTCAATGGCTTGTAAATTATTTGTATTTGATGAGAATTGTTAATACAGCCAACTAACCAAAGTCTTTCCAGTTATTATACTTATAGATCTATTAGATCTGTTTCACTAAACATTTTTTTATTATCTATACTGATTACAGTAAATAAATTTGTCCAAACTAATGTGATTATTCTTTTAATCATGCAAATTTTGAATAAATTCATTAAATAAACGAAAGAAAATACTGTTTGGGCCAGTATTTCTTCCAGAATTACATGTAATTATCTAATTAAGAATGGAGAACATTCTAAGCAAAACAATACAAACTGAATGATACATCAATTTTTGTCATCTTTAAGTAAAAGCTTGACTTAGACAAGAAAGAAGGAAATGATTAAATTTTCACTAGTTATGTTTCCAAGGTGTCCATTTATGGCAAACAGACATCTAATAACAAAAGGAAGAAAGATCATGGGTGAAATCATGATGTCTCTACTTCTGTTAAACAGTAATTGGAATTTTATCTACCATCTACATTTTATTTTTTATTTGTTTGTCACTGTAATTAAAAGAAAAAGACGACCTATGAAGCCTGCAGTCACTGTTGCAGTTCTGAAATGAATGCAAGAATAATAATAAAAATAATAATAATAATAATGATAATAAGTAAAATATGTTTCTTCAGATAAGTGAGAAAATGATCTCATTGGTTTTAGTGAATTATAAAAATGACTGATTCTCCATCGGAACTGGGAACATAACTTGCCCAGAGCAAGTGTCAACATCAATTGGAAAATAGGAATGAAGATGAACACAGAAATAGATTTAATCCAACATACAAAACAAAAAACAAATAATATTCAATATCAACCAATAATAACAACTGATCGATTATAGCAACTGACACAATGTCATTATTAGTTGTTGTTTTTTTTTATATCTTTTTCCTTACTTTTTTTTGTGATTGTTTGTATGTGTGTGTGATTTTGTTCTGCACCAGGCCTGACTAAATTTTGTTCTAAGGCCCCTGAGTCAAAGAAGGAGGAGACACATAAGAAATTCTATCTGACTGATTTTGACAATATTTACCTAGTGACCCTCGAAGATTGTTTTCATCTACAGAATTAAGTTGTCTTATCAGACCTAATATTGCAACTATGGAGGTATTGGGTTTCTTTTCAAGTTTTACACAGGGAAATGACTGGGCTGATCCCTTTTTCTGGCTTGAAAAGTATATATTTCAGCTCTACATCTCTTGAATATCCATTGTAGATAAAGGTGATAAGTTTGTTGAATAAAGCAAATGCCCAGATAAAGTCATTTTGGTCCACTGACTATTGAGAAAGAAGCTATTCCATCTCTCCTTCTCCTATAAGTTGTTTTTTTAGGGTGGGGAAGAGAAAAACTTGGGATTTTATCTATTTATCTATCTCTTTATCTTTCTTCCTTCTCATCAAAATTCTCTAGCCCACTCTTCTCCCCTCACTTTCTCTCATTTTTTTTTTCTTCCTTTCTCTCCCTTTCTCCCACATTTTTTTTTTCTACCATCTCTTATATAGAGTTGAAAGATAGAAAAGTCCATCTCTGAAAATGGACATAGACAAGTGAAAACTAAAAAAAAAGTAAAGTCGGAAAAAAAGTTTTTTTTTTAATCTTTTAATGTGGTTACTGTACTTCATTTCATTTTTTTTTTCTACTTCTGAACTATTCCTGTTTCTTCATCTCCTCCTCCTCCTCATTATCATTATTACTATTACTATCATCATCATCATTTTTATTATCATTATCAACCACTCCTATTCCTTCTTATCATCACCATTATCATCATCAACCACTCCTATTCCTTATCATCATCATCATCATCATCCACTCCTATTTCTCCCCCCTTTCTCCAACTTCATTATTTTCTTCTTCTTTCTCCCTGACAGAATTAATGACAATTCTACCAACTCTTTGATGCTTATCATCTGGAAAGACCAGCATTCAATGGGATTTATTAAAGATAAATTGGACAACAAAAACAATTCCATGGATGAGAGGGGAAGAAAAAAAAAGATCTATCTCTGGCTATCTGATGATTGTTCAGAATATATTCCTTGGATTGTTGTAAGGAATTTAGTAGAAGGCAATTTTCATACATAAAAACACAATTTATCCCTTGAAATGGATGTATAAAATGTGCCTTTAGATATCAGATATTTGTTCTCATGCTGAAAAAAATTACCAACGTCTTTTACCATTTATATATATTGTTTTCTTTTCTTTGCCTAGATAATATATTATAGATTTTTTTTAATCAAATTTTTCCTCTCTATCTTTTTTGTACCATCACATCTACATCATTTTAGACCCTCATTTTCTTTTCCATTTTTTAATATTTCTTACTTTCCTAAAATCCTATTGTTTCCTATTTTTTATCCTTTTCTATTTTATGTGAAGAATTTTTAGATTTTAACTCATGACTAATTCTTTAAAGAAAAATTATCAATTATAGTTATATTGAATCTCATGAAGATTCTTGAATTGCACTTTTCTATATACAAATGTGCAATTGTATCCAACAGTTGTTCATTTATACATATCCGTATACATGTTCAATTTATGAATATTTCTGCATACGTGTGCATGGGTAACTGTATATTGTTACTCAGACAAAAAATTGAGGCAAGCTGAAAACTTTGAAAATGATTACACATTACATATTTTGAAACCTCTATGTATATTCAGAAAAAGAAACCTTTTCAATTTCTTGAGACTTATCAAACTATTAAAAACGCCAGTAGATTTAATTTCTGAAGTAATTTTGTCACAATAAAAGCTTGATAAGAGTCTCCTATACAGCCCCAAATAAAACAAGAACTTCGGAGAATAACCAATCAGAAAAGATTACATCCCAAAGTAATGATGACAGATTAGATTTTAAGACATATTAAAAAGGAAAAAGAGAATGTAGTCATATGTGGCAAGATTGAGAGAAAGTATATGCTAGGTAGACAGTGATTTACAATTCTTGACCAAACAAAAGAGTTTCTTCAAGAGTCTAATGAAAAGTTCTCAATTCAACCAAAGAGATGACTAAAGGACATGGAATATTTATGTATAATCATCCTATGTTCTACTCACTTGGCACTTTATTTCATAAGTTTCTTCCACTCCTTTAAAGAATAAAAATAATTGTATGAAAAGAAATAATTCCTTTCTTGGCTGAATGGAGAAACTTTTAGATCCTTCTCATACAAATGAATCCAAGACAAATGTGAAAATCATTCAAGGAAAGAGAAACATTGAAAAATGTACATGAACATACGATGCTTTTATTAAAGAAATATTTTAAATGAAACTTTATATATTTTTAAATTTTGAAATTAAACGAAAATATTTGCACAGCCAAGCTGCTTATATAATAAAATCCTGAGGCCTAGACTTGTACACTGCTACTCAGATAAAATAAAGTAAGAAAAGTTGGTGACCTTAGTCGAGGGCGACTCAAAGGCTCCCTTTTCAATAGTTACTACACCGTTACTTGGATCCTTACCTTATAATGCTGAGTGTTAAGCAAGGTAGCATCAAGTACCATTTTCTGAGTCTTTGGTATGACTCGACTTGGGGTTGAACCCCAGTCTCACAGGCCATTGGCGAACATTCTACTCATTAGGCCAATGACTGCTCTGATAAGTCAGTGCAAATTCTTATTTCTTTTTGATTGGCAGTTTTTGTCAAAGCACAAAATTCTGTAAGTGCAGCATCTTCCAGGACTAGTTCTGTGTGTATTTAGGCAAACCTTCCACCACAGATAGGATGTGACTCAAGGTCACTTTTTAAGCTTGTTTGAATTCAGAGTTTTCTTTTTCTTAGATTGGATACCTAAACAAGGCAAAAGAACCCAGTCTGTCCTACAGTTTTCCCATTGCTGGTTGGAGATCAGATGGTTTCATGCCTTTTTCAAAGGCATTGGAGCAAAGTGAAATACAAATACCCTTGTCCAGAATTTGAACCAAAGTCAGTGATTCCATTTCCTATGACAAAAAACATTATGCTAAGGATGCCTTCAATTCTAGGTAATTTTTTCATGTTTCCTATATTGAAAAATTCAATTAGAAAATTAAAAAGAGATTTGAGAATAGAGAGAACTTTAAAAAGATAGGGAAACATAACTTCACCTTATTTTAAAAGGTGGAGTTTTTGAGATGTTTTGGCCATTAGAAAACTTGCAGGAATTCTAAGGGGACTGTTTTGGAGAAAATTAATCTTTCATTCATTGTTCATTTCTATCTTGGTAATTATAGCTTGAGTGCTGATCCTTTAACATAGTGGTCATAGTGTTCTGGAAGGTTAACCTAGGTAAAACCAAAATAGCTGCCCTGTATATACATTATGCTGTGAAGTTGTTAGATTTTCTACAAAGAAAGAGACAAACTGAAAAAACGCCAGCAGTCTTAGTTACACAAATTATATGAAAAACAGAAAAAGCATCAACCAACTATAAAAGCCTGACTTTCATTGTTATGGTCTCAAACTCCTCAGATTTCAATTATTCACTTCACTGTATGAGTGTGTGTGTGTGTATGTGTGTGTGTGTGTGTGTATTTAGCATAATGATTATCATTATAGGAAATGGAATCAGAGGCCCAAGTTCAATTCTTGGACAAGGCTGATTGCATTTCACTTCATGCCAATGCCCTTGAGAATCCATCTTTTTCCGTCTATGGGTAAATAATAGGGCAGATTGGGTTCTTTAGCTTTGGTAAGGCAACTAGTCAAGGAGAAGTAAAACTCCAAATTAAAGTAGCTTAAGAAATTGATCTTGTGTTGCATCCTGCTCATGGCAGAGGGACTGAATATATATATATATATATAAACTATTACCAAGAAACTAATAACTGTAACAAGTTATAACTTTAAAATGTCTTAAGTTTTTTTCTTGGTTTTGCCAGAAAGATAATTGCCAAAATTATGAACAGAATAAGAAAAACAAAACGGTTTTTCATTCATATCAAATTGGTCTGCATTAAAGTCAGTACTTATTTTTATCAGAGTATCTCACGGTCATAAAAGATAAATAGTGTTACTTTCTGATTAATCACTGCTTTATTATCATAAAAATAGCTTCCTTTTTGGGTACAAAAACTCTAATAAACTTGTCTGAATGTAGTTCAAAACTTTTACTGGCATGACTATGACAATTCCTTAAAGTTGGTTGGAATTTGGTCAAAATAACAGACAGAAACAAAAATAAGATTTTCATTTCTGTCTCTATTCACTGAATATTAAGTTGGTGAGGAATAGGGATATATTATAAATAACCCGGATGTAGATTGACTACATAAGGCTAATATGGCTGGTTACAACAACTGAAATTAAGAAATTAAAATAGCTTGAATACAAATTGTCAAAAAGACTTGCATTATTTTTAGAAACTAAATATAAATAGTAAAACTTTTTAAAAAAGCCAACAGTATTGATTTTTTCATAAATTATTTGCCAAAAAATAATTCACTTTAAGCTGGTCATTTAAAAATGGAAACTAAATTGTATAGTTCAATATTTTATACATGAGTAAAAAAAAAATTGAAATAACCATTTATTATTTCAACTCTTTGTGTTTAGAATTCTAAGATATTAGATCTCCTTTTTTTATGTAAAGTATTGATATTTTGGAAGTTAACAGCTCTCCAGTATCAGAATATATAAGCAACATTCAGTTTCTCTTTTTGAATCTATTAGCAACTATGACAATAATAATATTCTTCACTAGTGCTTATTGCCATAATGACTAACAGTGTTTTTATGGAGTTGGTCGGTTGCTCTTGACTAGCAAGTGGGAAACATTACATCGCATTCAAACTAGTCAATCAAAACCAGTGAGAATTGTTATAAAGAGAAACCTGCTCCCGCCAAAACTGGATCATGCATGAACAGTAGTAGTGGGAAATAATAAAAGAAATGAAGAAAAATAGAATGAAATGAAACAATTAATCTTTATAAGTATTCTTTGAGAAGGTAAATAAAGTGGACAAAGCTATTAAAAAGCAAACAAAAAATAAATGAAGACAAAAGGAAGAAGAAAAAAAATGATAGAAAAATGTCATTATATTATTGTTTCTACAGTTAAACATCTCCATTGCACACTCGTGTATAAACTCATAAAGAAGCAGTAAACCAAAAACAAAAAAGAAAAATAGACACCAACCCTCACACATGCACATCTACAGACCTTCACTCTTAAATCTGAAGGGCACCATTTTCTCATTTTACGTACAATTAAGCTGGCTCTCAGGAGACATAAAACAATGATAAAAAGATAGCATCTGGGTTAAGCACCTATTGATTAACACAAAACAAATTATGAGCCTGCTGCTGCTTTCTTTTTTGTCTTGTATATCTTATATTTATTAATTATCCTTATTGCTTTTTGTTAGTTAATTTTTTCAAAAGAATAAGGAACAGAAAAAAAGAGAGAGGAGAAAATAACAATTATGGTGGCCTGAAGAAACTAGTTTTATCATTTTTTTTTATATCTTCTTTTTCTCTCTCTAATATACAAATATTATTAAATGCTGTTTTTAATGAAAAAAAAAAGGATAAAATAACAGAAAAAATCATTTTATTGGTTTTAATGGCATGTCAACATGTCTAGGGAATTACATTCATTGTATGTTAATATTTACATTTTTTTCTGCACAAGGTCAAACTGAATACAAATAATTTTCAAACAAATCTATTTGACCCAGAGATGGGACCCAAACAGGTATTAGCACTCCAGGTCTGAGTAGACCTAGAAAATGATATTGAAAGAATACTCACACTCTCAGATCTCCAGAACTTAGGGCTTCACCATCAGATTCAGTTTAGGGCATCCCTTTTTGGTGGGTCTGAGGAGAGGTCTTATGCCTCTAAAAGGGATACAGTCAGCATATTCTAAGCCCTGCTGACAGGGCACCTGATTGCTTGAAATGCAAAAATGTAAAAGTATTGATGATATATAAGGATATAAGGATATACTGAACATTTTTTGGCTTAACCTTGATGAGAATGACATTTTTTAAAAATTTTACTGAATTTTTTCAGAAGGGTTTAAAAAACTATAAGTATGATGTGCCAACTGTATTAAATTGCTAGATGAATATATGCAATAGCATCTTCTGTAACATAAATCCAATTCAATCTTAGATTCCATACTTTCCAAGTACTTTTCTCTTGTAACACTTTAGAATGTAATATTATATGATGATTGTGAACGCATGAAACTATTAGCTCCAGTAGGTGACTTTAATTTCTGTATTGTACTCTCCATATTCTATCCCAGATATTGAGCACTCTATCAGTAAATACTAACTTTTTTAAACATAATGATGATATAGTCCCATTCCATAATTCTTTTTCTTGGTCAATTGCAGGACTCAAACCTTCCTCAAGCTCTATAAGACATGGGAAGTAATAGGCCTTATCTTACCATGCTGATCCACAATGTTTTGGCAGAGGGTTTATATTTAAAGTTATCCTCATCCTAAGTTGCCCAACCAAACTACTGTCTACACTTTCAACCAAACCTGGGATATATATATATATATATATATATATATATATATATATAGTGGCCTGAAGAAACTAGTTTTATCATTTTTTTAATATCTTCTTTTTCTCTCTCAAATATTATTAAATGCTGTTTTTAATGAAAAAAAAAAGGATAAAATTACAGAAAAAATCATTTTATTGATTTTAATGGCATGTCAACATGTCTAGGGAATTACATTCATTGTATGTTAATATTTACATTTTTTTCTGCACGAGGTCAAACTGAATACAAATAATTTTCAAACAAATCTATTTAACCCAGAGATGGGACCCAAACAGGTGGATGTTAGCTGGATCTAAAATATGCATATAAAAATCTTCATACATTTGGGGTTTGTTGAAAAAGTTCTAAGCTTCACTCGGGGGAAAAAAGAGTACAGCTGAATATTTTTTTGAACCACTTACCACTTATAAAACTAGAAAAACTAATTTAGATTTTTCTTGTTTTATAAGAAGTGGTAGTATGTTGCTATAACAAAAATGTTCAGCTATGCTCTTTGGTCTGAATGAGGCTTATAAATTTTTGAATAACCCCTTGGTTATATATTTACATGGCTGAAGATGCTGATATTATCTTGTGATTTCTTTCATTTTTTTCTCTTGTATGAGGATAGTTTTAACATTTATCATATAATATATTAAGATTTTAACATTTAAGAAGTTTTATAGTCTTAGGACAGAAATAAAGAGCCAAATTTTCATTATTTCTTATTTGTGGTAGCTATTCATTATTTTCTTTCTAATAGATTATAAATATTGCCTCTTTTTTTTAACACAATATTAACAAGAATTATTCAAGATGAAATAATTGAACTTTTTATTGTAATAATTAGCATGAGGGCTATAAAAATTATATATATGTATGCAATTTCAATGAAAAAAAAAAAAGTTATATCCCATTTATGGATGTTAGCTGGATCTAAAATATGCATATAAAAATCTTTTGCAAAAAATTCCCCATGAATGGGACAGTTCTGTCAATTAGTTTTTAAATGGTAAATTTAAGTATCTATTCTAAATAAGAACAAACACCACTTTTAAGCCTGGCTTTTTAAAAAAAAATGAATATTATTCTTCTTTAATATTAGTCTCTGTACCGAGATGTGAAGTTATAAGACTTGTAGGACTAATTTCTCTGCCACTGGACTTCTCTGCCACTGCAGATATAAATTCTGACTACAGTTATTAAGTTTCCATTTAAACTTAATATATTGACCCAAAAAAACAGTCTTCAGTCTTCTTAAATTTCAGTGGATTTTTCAACTGGCCAACATGCAGATTTTAAAAACTATTTTTACTGTTTTCTTCATCACTATCTACTGACTCTCAATAAATACCAGATTTATTCTGGATTTGCAGATTAGTAAATCTTCAATGCAGTACATTGAGTCCAAAGAAAAGCCATGTACACTTAGACTAGTTTGAAGATATTAAACTTAATGTATATGGGATACAATGTTGAGAAAGTATGAATGTTTTTATACATGTGCAGTGAGCCTATATCTATTTTTCTAAAGATATATATATATATATATATATATATATATAACACTTTTGAGAGTCCACAGATACTATGCTTTGATTCTAAGAAGAGGGTCCAGAGAAAGACTCTTCGATCCTCTCATTTATACACAAATAATCCAATCATTTTTTATGAGTACTATTCTAACACATATTTAAAATCTTCTTATGCATATCTCAATTTATAATCTTTCTTTCTTTGTATATATATATATATAACCATTCTATTTTTGTGTGTGCGTGTGTGTATATATATTTACATTTAATCTAACCACAAAAATACGTATATGAACCAGCTCTCATGCACACTCACAAACATAATCAGTGATTAGATTACATATATATATGTAAATATATAATCAGTAATTAGATTACAAGAGAATGGTGAAGTTGATGTAAAGATTATCACAACACAATATACATGCACTGCCCTATATGCGTGTGCAGTGATTATATATACATATAAATGATTTTTATTTGTATGAATATATAACCTTTCTTTATCTTTCTCTTTCCCTTTATATATATATATATATATATACACACACACTCATACACATTACCAGTAATTAGATTAGGCGAGCATGATGAAGGGAATGTGGAGATGGAAATGGGTCCTGCATTGTTTGTCACAGCATAATATAAACTTACTGTATCTTTAATTAGAATATATGATGTTTTGATTAGATGAAATCTATGAGAACTTGCTAGTTCTTGTAGTCACACCATCAATTAGATGATTTAAAAAACACACAGCTTTAGTTTGGATAGAAATAAAAGCCTCTACTCACATTTCCTTCTGTTTGGCATAATCCTCATAATAAACTTTATGACTGGCATCATCACAATTATTTTAATTATCTAGAGGATAACAGTGGTCATACAAGAAAGAGGACTTTAAGATTTTAGGATATCTCATTGGGTGCTTTAACATATTATAAATATGATAACATCGTACAGTGCTGAGCAAATGATATTAAGTACAAGAAGGATGAAGAAATGAATAAGAAGGCAGATTGGTGAATGCAAGCAATAAAAAGTAATTTCAGACCTTATTTAAGTAATCAATGACTATTTGACAATTGATTGTTGATGTTTCATTTGAGAAGATATTGTTCCTGCCTTTATCCGTTCTGTTCTATATATCAAACATCTTTTTTAGTTCACTACCAGACTCAGATTTTACCCGAAATCTGTATAACATGACCTGTTGGCAGAGGAGTTGAATCAGTGTTATCCTTCTCCTAACCTAGTTACCATACTAAGGCTTGGAGGACTAGTGTTCCTTAGAATTTTACTCATAGTTGTTAGAGGGAAAGAGAAGTTTATACATTTTTCGAGTGTAAAGAGAATGCAGTCCAAATGAAAATGTGAACTTGCTGGTTCCATTATCTCTGTTGATAACCGTTTTGTCAACCATATAAAATCGGATGCATAATTTTCAAGAAAAGATTTAATATTCCTGATCATTTGTTATATGACAATACTAATTAGACTTTTTTTTGTTCCAAAAGCTTTATTTAAAAACACATAGGATCTAAAGAGTAGTGTTAATTATAGGTCTCATGAACTCAATAAAAAAAATACGAAAAAATTTTCTGCAAGAATTATTTGTAAGGACTAAATTCTATTTATAAAAAAATATCTAATTGTATCTAAATGCATGCATATTCTTATTGCAATATATATATATATATATATATATATATGTGTGTGTGTGTGTTTGTGTCTAAGTGTAGTTAGAGCTATAAATACATATATATATATATATATATATATATATATACATGCATATTTAACCAAACTCTTCCACCACAGGTAGGATGTGATATAAGGTCAATTTTTTTAAGTGGAGTACAGTTTTCTTTCTCCTAGAATGGTTGCCAAACCAAGGGTAAGGAAACCTGTCTGCCCAACTATCTACCCATAGCTGATAGCAGAGAGCAGATGGATTCATGCCTTTCTCAATGGGATTTGTAAGGAGTGAAATACATCTGCCTCATTCAGGGTTTGAACTCAGTTGTCAATTCCATTTCCTATGATAATAACCATTATGCTATGTGTTCCTCTTTTATTGTTATATGTATTTTTATTCTATATAAATGTATACAAAGCACTTAGCATGACTCCTGATAGGTATTTGGTTGAAAGCAGGATTTCTACTACCCTAGTCTACTATCTTGTGTTACTTGGAGCAAAGTCCACGGCATGATCAATAATATATATACAGAACTAAAACACAAAGCAATTATTCCTAAGATGAAATTAATAATCAATGACTGAATGATGTATCGAATTTAGTTTATTCAGTTAAAAATCTGTATTGAAATGGAAATATTTTATATTCCATCATTAACCTTCATACTACACCGACAACATTTCTCTTTTATGGAATGTGATCAAAAAGTATAAAGAGAGAAGCTTTAAATTTTAAAAAATCTGAATGAAAACATGTGCATTTAATTTGATATAAAATCTAAATAAAGATGTGTGCACTTATAAAGTGATGATGTCTTGACAACTCAGTGCCAGTTCTTGATACTATCAGATTTTGACAAAACATAGAATTGTAAAAGTTCAACACTGTCCATACTCACCAGACCAAACTCTCTGCACTTTCTTTTTTGTTTCCTTAATGGAAAATTCATCTTATGGATGTGGGGGTCATTAAAATAAATACAGTGGTTCAGCTTCATACCATATCGGAAGAAAAGTTTCACAGCTGTTTTGACCCATGAAAAACAAGAAGATTCATGTATTCTAGTTTTTCACAGGTCAAAACGTTTTTTAACACCCAAGGGAGTATTTTGAAGAAGATTTGTTTCCTTCATTGTTAATATCTATCTTGATAAATATATCTTAAGTCTTGATATTTTTTGACACACCTGAGATATATATACACACTAGGTTTATTCAATAAGTAAGGTGAATTTGCTGATGACTGTGTCCTGAATTTCTTTTTTAAGAGAGTACGTTTCCAGTTCATAGACCGTCCTTTTGACTCCGTTTCATAGAGGGAAACTAATGCTTAGCCCATTTGTAAACATTTTTCAAAGAGACTAAAAAAACATTTCTTCATACATATCATTCTTTCTTCTGTAAATTTCTCATGGTTTGCAAGCTGGGAATACTTTGATTTGTTGCCATTTTGAATAGCCTCAAAACAAATATTTTTGTGAGATTAAGATAATTTTTGCTATAAACAAATTACAAACAATGTTGAGTTTACATTTATGGAAAGTTCTAAATAAAAATTTTGCTTTTTTTAAAAAATAAAATTACCTTTATTTATTGAATGACTTTCATATATATATATATATATATATATATATATATATATATATATATATATAATTTATTTGGAAATGATCCAGCTATTTAATGTTAACAGAAAAGTAGCTTACCTAGGACAATAGCACCTTAGTCCTCTTCAAAGTACTTTCTTTAATACCTCACACATCAGAAAAATGATATTGATAATATGTAATATTTATGATGCATGTAAAACTTGAGTCAGAAGAATTCAAAGCTACTCTAGATAATAATGGGCAATTTGCCATGCAAATAATTATTTCACCTGTTGGTACCTTTACAGCTAAGACAAAGTGTTGGCAAATATGCATTTTGCCAACTTTTATTCTAATGCACATGTGTCCACATTGTGCATCTAATGTCCCGGGAATAAGCATAATTTCAGTGCAACTTACTGGTCTGATAGTCTGACTGTCTTCTCTTTCTGTCTGTGCAAACAATCTGCTGAAAGATATACTCAATAAGAAAATCAAAGAGAACTTTATCTAGTCTTTCACTCAGCTTGTGTCCCTCTTGTATTTTTTGTTTAAGATTGTCTCATCAGTTCAGTTTAGATCATACACTTGCTTCCAAAATAACAATAAGTAGGTTAGCTCTTGACTTCTTGAAGTAATTTCAATGATCTAATTTGTTTAAAACCATGAATAATGCTATTATGATTATTATTATTCAAGTGATCAATATTTGAATAGTATTAATCAGGCAGTTTCCTCAACAAAATAACTACTGAAAATAAAGAGATGTGTTGTACTGTACAAAGAGTTAAAAGTAATGAAATCAAATCAGATATTAATGCATCTCTGTCAGCAGAATGTGACAACTGTATTTTTGAAGAGGAGTAAGACTCTCCAAAAAGGAGTATTCTGGATATGAGATCAGATGGTAAAGCTCTAGTTCTGGAGATCAAGGGAGTGTGGAGTACGCAATTTCATTGCCATTACTTCCAAGGCTTCTCAGACTCAGAGTGGTAGAACTTGTTAGGATCCCATCTATGATTTAAATAGACCTGTTTAAAAATTAGTTGTATTTGATAGGAATTCTTGATAACATAAGATTATTTATATTAAGAATAGTTACTTGAAGTTGTTATTGCTAACTATGGATTATTATTAGTTTTTTGAAATCCTGTATGCAAAGAAATAATTATTATCCTATTTACCAACCCCTCCGCTCGGGCAGGATATGACACAAGGTCAATTTTTAAGCGGAGTTTAACAGGTTTTAATTCAGAGTTTTCCTTCTCCTAACCAAGGCTGAAGAACCTAGTCTGTCCTACTATTTACCCATAGCTGGAGGGAGAATAATTGGATTCATACCTTTCCCAAGGGTATTAGTACTTTGTGAAATGCAATCAGTCTCATCCAGGATTTGAACTCGTGTTGCCGTGTTCATTTCCTACGATGATAACAATTACACCATGGGCACCTCCACAAGAAATAATTATTATGAGACAAAAGATTATTAGTATTAAGAATATCTGATATATAACTTTGTGCAAAAAAACTCTTAGGAAACAATTGCATAAAAATGTAAATATAAATGTACAATGAATGCAATTCTCAAACCTCTAGGCATAAAATAACCCTAAACAGGTTGCCAGGCAGTTAAAATAGCTAAATCAATCATTTATAAACTATTTTTTTTTTTAGTAGATTTCATTTATTCAAATTGCAATGCTTTCTGATGTTTTCGTTTGTCCTCTTTAACAAAATTCAAAATATCAGTTTCAGTATCCTAACTAGACTAGTGATAAAAGTTGATTAACCTGACATGTTGCTGTTGGCTACTGTGGGCCCCAGGTTTTGAAATGGGAGAGACATCTTCAGATGATATTTGGTCTGTCAACTGGCCCAGCAAAACCCACTGGATAGGTTTGAGCATAGTGTATCTTCTAATGGTAGATTATCCCACTGTGTAGCACTGGTTCAGTTATCCTAACTTGAAATGTGAGATTTTATTGTAAATTTTCAGCTCCTTACCCTCGGTTATTTTCAAGCAGGCTAACAGACACTTTGGAAACTACTGATCTCGTTGGTAAATTTACGAAATTTGACTCAAAAATAATCTATGCTATAAAATAACTGCTAGGTAATAATATTATAATCTTTTTATCAATGCAAAAACAAAAAATGTTCGAGTTGATGTACCAGAAAACATATCTTTGTCTCTTAATAGTTCTTACATTTGTTGCTGAAATATGTATGAGAATATAACAACTGTTATGGGACTGAAGAAATAAACATTTTATAATTTGAAAGAATTAATTAGAAAACTAAAACTAATATCAGATTAGAAGGATGGTAGAAGATTTTTTGTATAAAGATTTCACTTTCCAAAATAATTATTATAAGACTGTTTATAAACAGTAGTTGGCATCTGTCTGTTATTCTTTATTTTTTTATGATTGGTTGTAATCACAAGTGGGTGAAATGTTAATGAGGGAGACCGTCTGTTACACATAAAAAAAAAATGACTCATTCTCATTAAGGTTGGTACAAATAAACAACAACATTCTAACAAGTGTCTTATAGCATCCTTTATTGTTTTGGATTCATGTTAATTTTGAACATCAGTTGAAATAAAGTAAATAGAGATATTCTTTTCATTTATAAAAAAATACAAGAAATAGGCAAAGGAATTAGACTTTTCTTTATAATATGAACACACGCATACACTCACTGTATCACCAATGAATTAGTACATCCAAAAAAATTTTTCATGAGAAATTAATTTTCTTCCAAACAAAACATGCCAGGATTTGATTATTAATCACAGAATATTATACGATCAAACAAAATATCATTAAGTATTTTTATTGCAAAACTCTACACCAAAAAAAAAAAGGAATATGTTGCAATGAGTCTATCTCATATGTATTTTGGAAATTTTATTTTTGGTTTATGAGGTTTTGCAACTTAGTTTTGGTTACAGTAATGCTGTAAAATTTGGTAATAAATAATTCCTCATAATATCCATTTTGATTGTGTTATATTCCACTTGTAATAATTAAATCCTAGTATCTTTGGTTGGGAAAAAATTTTATCAAAATTTTAAGGGTGTTCTTTTTTATCAGCAATACTATGTGTGTGTTCTATACACACACATCAATCACAAAAAGTCAACCTGCAAAATATGTAAATATCATTGTAAACACAGAATAAGAATATTTTAAAATCTAATTGACAACAAAAATATAATTTCAATGACACAAAATAGGTATTTTAGAAGCATTTATTCACATATAAATAAACATTATAAAATAAAATACTTTAATTTTGCAACTGCACTTATATTTTTCATCTTTTTTTTATGTTAAAAACAATTTTCAAGATGTTTTAAGTCTTTACTTAAATAACAAGCTTAGCAGGTATGCATTTTTCTTTGGGGTCTTGTTTTGAACAAATAAACATTTTATAATTTGAACAAATTAATTAGTAAACTAGATTGTGCTACTGCATATCAGATTAGAAGGATGGTAAAAGATTTTTTGTATAAAAATATTTGTGTCAATTCAATAATTTACAAGAGTATCCAGATACTTAAAAACCTTTTAAATACAATTTTGAAATATCTTTTGCAGAAAATTATTTTTTAAGATTTTTTAAAATAATTCTTATTATAGAATTTAATTCCATAATTCTTGTAGTGGTGATAGCATTTTGATGGTATTAGAATCTAAGAAAAAATAAGTACAAGGTTTTAAAATTTTCTATTAATATTTTTTTGAGCAGTTTTTATAATGTGGTGTAATGTGAAAATGTTGTCACAATAAAATGCTCTACATTTCTTAGGTTTTTAAAAATCTTCTTTGGTTTGAAAATATCAGATTAACACAAAAATCTTTATTAAAGAATTCTCCTCCTGATGATATCCAAGTGTTCCAACATTCTTGCTTATCTTAAATCTTTCAAACTTTATCCTATGCAACAAATTATGGAACATTTCTGACTAAAAATTAATCACTTCTATGTGTAGTAATCATAGAGTAAACACTTTTCAGCTTTCTTTCTGCAAATCATGACAGTTGTGTTCCTATAAAATGTATTAAAAATGAAAATAGTCAATAGGCAATTAGTCTAGGTTTGGCTTCAGGATACTCCTATGCCTGTTCAAAAAATATCTGTATTACCCAAACTTTTCTCATTCCCCAATGACACTCACATCAGAAAAATTAAATTTTAAAAAGTTCACCTATGAGTTAGCCATACCACACATTTAACCTGGACTATTATTACTCTCATTGGTTGGTGATATTTGATCTAAAATTATATTTTTAAGTACAAATTATCCTATTTGCAAAAAATAGGAGTAGATATTTAAAGTATTTTAATCATAATGTCTACAGAATAATAATTCCTCTTTATTTCTGTCAGCTTTGTTTTGTTTTGTAAAGGAGAAAATTTAATGAATATTTGTGTCCATTCAATAATTTACAAGAGTGTCAAAGCTTTATTTTGGGTCTTTTTTAATGAAAGAGAAAATCAATATGGATACCTTTCATGGATGAAACTAATTTCAAGGAACCTATTAAAAACATTCAAATTCTAAAGACAGATGCATTTCAATGGATTATCTTGACATTATCATTTCTTGAATGGATTATCTCCAAAATTCCCATTTATCTCCATAAATAGTAAAAAAGAAAAGTTCAGTTTGGTACTTGCACTGAACAAATGAAATAATGGTTAGAACTGAATTGAGTCTTTAACTGTAGAATTTAATGATCAACCAAATAATTGACTTTTAATCTATTTCATCATTCTCAATTACTAATATTTTGTCTTTTTTCATCTATTTTTATAGCAATATTTATGATAACCAACCAAATCTTTGGCTATTAAAATAATTGCAGGAAATAAGAATAAAGAAGTAGCTTTAGATAAGACACATGCATACAGCCTGTAGCTTGAGAACTTGTCTATTATGGATGATGCCTTTACCTATCAAGCAACTAAAGCAGACAGTATATCCATCTACTGTTCATTTCTTCTGAATCTATTCTGCACCATATAATTCATTACCAATTGATAATACATTTTAATTGATTGTATGATTAGATATTTCCGAAACTACAAGTAATGAATTAAATAATGTATGATAATCATGATTAATATACAATGTGATATATCTATAATTAATTATAAATATATTTGTAAAGCACCATGTTGTCAGGTAATGGTTGTGTATATATATATATATATATATATATATACACTTATACTAATTAGATTAAAAAGCATAAAATCCATAGCTTAACACATAATAATTAACTGAATTGTTATCTGAAATTATCCTAGTATAATGTTTGTTCGTTATGATTCATATTAACCACTAAATTAAGTGCATTAACATTGAAGAGGATTATGCTGAGAAATATTTGTTGTGTCAGATCAGTGCATTGAATAATATTGAAATATGCTAAGGACTTAGTGATTTACTCATATATATTTTTAAATATATTTAATTGGACAAATAGTTATATATTTCTTTTAAATGAAACAGAATAGAAACTATAGCTTTATTCTTAAGATAAAGTACTTACACTATTACTATTTTACTAACTGAACCCATGGAAATTTCATTGATATTTATATGAAGATTATCTATTATGTCTTCTCCCTTTATCTGTATCTCCTCTTCTTCAAGTCTTCCTTGCCTGTCCACATAGTTTAATATTGTATGATATGATATTTTCAAAATTACAGGTAATTTGGCATATTAAATTCAAACTCCTGTCACACTATCATGTTCACTTTCAGACTTATACCTTTGTGAACAGTATGAACCCCCTTATCTCTGCCAGTTATGGGTTAGATAGTACCACAGATGTTCTTCTATTGGGATGTCTTTAGAATTAAATAACCCATGAAGGTTGATATGTCAATAAATAAAGTTGTTTTTTTTTTAAATGTTATATGAGCATGGATATGTTTTAAAAAATTGAAATAAGAACTCTGCTAATATTTTATTATTATTTTAATGCCTTTCCATTTCAATTTGCTTCAACAACAATCTTTCTTTCATTGTGTCTTGATAGCCAGTCAGCTTCTCAATGCATTTGTTTCATCTCCGTTCTTTCTTTGCAATAGAAGAATCGAATATTCTATTAACATTGGACAAAGATGTAATTTTATAAGTTAAACATTAAGATTTTTATTTACTCTGTTGTCGTGAGAAAAATATTTATAATTTCATTTTCCTTCATCCAATATGAACAGACAAGAAGTGTCTATAAATTCACAAGAAAAATGAAGAAAACTTTCAATTGAGAATCATTTCCTTTACATACAAGTAACCCAGCAGTCTTACTTCAGATCTATATATATAAAAGAAAGTGTCAATTCCTTTGCTGCAGGAAATGTGCCATACTATGTTTTTAGCTTTCCTTGCCTATATGTGGGGCTGTAGAATACACTGAATGCATCTCTACAGAGGAGTAAGATCCCATCCAATGAGCATCCAGGATAAGACACTAAAACATCTGTTGGTGAGGCTCTAGTAATACTGGAGTTTTGGGGAATATGGAGTGCTCATTTATTGCCATTGCTCCATATAGAACTCTTCTCAGCTCTCAACTTGACTATGGCATTTTCGTAAATAGATCTGCCAGGAAATCTTATCTGTAACAACTTGACCCAATTCACCATGAAAGCTTAAGACTAGTATTAGGAGCATTTAGAACTTCTCCAATTGACAGCCTATATACCGAAGCTCACGAAGCACCTCTACAGATCAGAAGTGAAAAATTAGCCCTTCAGTATTATACCAAACTGAAATCTTCTCCATCTAACCCAGCATATGACTCCACTTTTGATCCAAAATACAGACAATATTTCGATCAAAAAGAAAAATCAATTAGACCATTTGGCCTCCGTATAGAGCTTATTCTCAAAGAATCCACCATCCCTCTAAATAATATCCATAAAAGTATCTTGCCACAAATACCACCCTGGATTATTAAAAATCCAAAAGTTAACCTCCAACTGAATCAACTCCATGAAACAAAGACATATCCCTTCACCTACCCGGTAAAACATCAAAATATCCTCCAACAGCATCCCGACTACCTATGTATCTATACAGATGGATCTAAAGACAATAATAAAACAGCATGTGCAGCAGTCTTAAACAAAATGATAAAAACAAATGCTCTTCCAATGGAAAGTTCTATTTTCACAGCAGAGGCCTGTGCAATAGACTTGGCTCTCGACATTATCTCGAAAGAAAAACACAAAAAATTCATCATATTCTCGGACTCACTCTCTGTCCTATTATCATTAAACAATAAAAAATTAGAGCACCCCCTTATTATCAAACTACTTTGCAGACTACCCTCAACATCAAACAAAGAAATCATCTTTTGCTGGATTCCAAGCCACATTGGCGTGAGAGAAAATCATAGAGCATATGCAGCAGCAAAATCGGCTTTAGACTTGACCCCTGACAAGTGCAACATCCCATACACTGATCTGAAACCTAAAATAAATAATTTCCTCCATAAAAAATGGCAACAACGCTGGAATAGAAATACCAATAATAAACTATTCCAGGTTGAACCCTTTTTGGGAGAATGGTGCCCAGCCTTCTGAAAATTGCAAAAAGAACAAGTAACAATAACGCAATTGCATATTGGTCACAGCAGACTCACGCACTCTTTTATACTCAAGCAAGAACATGAACCACAGTGCTCGACATGCCAAACGCCCTGCACAATCAAACACGTTCTCCTTGAGTGTAAAGTTTTTAATGACACCAGAAAGCGCTATTTCCATGCAAATACCCTGAAGGACTTATTTGAGAACGTCCACATGGATAATGTTTTGTTGTTCTTGAAAGAGACTGGGTTGTACCAGAAAATATAGACTTGGTTACAATCCTGAAAACAAAACAAACTAATCAACTGAAAACAAATTATTACTGAATAGAAATACCATTATGTTTGTGTTAGTTGTGAGAAATAATAAAAAAAATAAAAAACTATCGTCACTAAATAAACTAATGTCATATAGAAATACTTGAAAATACTTACTCATATTTGAGTAAATGAGTTGTTTGGTTTTAGTATGGTATCATTAAATTATGTATTTACAAACCATACATATGTGTAAATAGGCTTTGGCATTAAATAACCTATAGAGGTTGATATGCCCTTAAATACAACCAACTAATCAACCAACATCTGACTCAGAGTGGTAGCACTTGATAGGATCTTATCTATGGGTCAAATAGAATTGTTTCAGTTTCATTACTTAAGTGTGTGTTAACAAATAACTGATGTTTAATTGAATTGTTAGTAATACATGACAGTACTTGAAACCATTTAACTGTGTGTAAAAAGAAATGAGCTTAGGCTCATTATAAAATGTTATCAACAAAATATATTTACAAATATTTAATATATATGCATAAAGAGGATTTGGCATTGAATAACCTCTAATGGTTGATATGCCATAAAACCAAACCAAACCATATCTGATGAGAGCTGACAGGTGATGTATAGATAACCAAAAATACCAAACCCTCATATAATACAGAATGACAAAAATGCCATCATCACAGTAGTTTTTGAAATTTAATGCAAAACGTTTTTATAATGATTAACTTCTTTGTTAACAAGGTTCTTAATCTTACCATCCGCACTATTTTAAACTATTTTTTCTGTCAGTATTTTAAACTAATAACAGAAATAATATTGCTAATCTTCAGGAATTTCAGAAAAAATCATTCATTATTTTTCCACTGTATTATTTCTCTCCACAAGTTTTATTTCATTAAATCACGGAAGTCTACAAGCCCAGTCAGCCTGGGCTGTAGAATACACTGATCCTCCCTGACCCAATGGATGTCCTGGTAAGACACTAAATAATCTGGTGGTGTGGCTCCATTCCTGACATACTGGGAAATTTAGAATACCCCTTCATAGCCATTTCTTCCTACTCAAACCTGGAATGGTAGCAGCTGTAAGGGTCCCATCTATAGGTCAATTAGAAGTATTTCATCATTTACAGTAATTGAAACCATTTAACTGTGTGCAAACAAATGACTCATGTTAAATTGAATAATTAGTATTACAATGCAATACTTGAACCATTTAATGGCATGAAAATGAATAAATAATGTTGAATGGAGTAACTAATGTTAGATAACATTACCTGAAACCATTTAACTATATGCAAATAAATGAGCTCTGGCTCATTTAAAAATTGTTGCCAAGAAATAATCGTTTGCAAATCATATATAATATATATTCATAAACAGGTCTCAGCATTAAATAACCTACAAGAGTTTATATATAGACAACCAAACAATGTCAGCAAGTCTTTATTTAATGATTGATTTTAACAGTATGAGATTATTTTATGCTTAGCAGTTAGGGAATTGCATTCATATTTACATTTTTTGTGTAGTTGTTTAAGATTTTTTTTTCTATCCATGGTCCTATCAAATGTAAATAATTTTTTAACATATATTTCCGCTACAGATGAGACACTCATCATCATCATGTAGCACCATCAGTACGGATATCCCTGACCCTTTCTTGCCACCCTTCTCTATTGTCCATTGCTTCTGGCAGATCTTCAGGGTTGCATCCCTTGTATCAACACAGAGCTGCTGTATGTAGGTTCTAGCTGGTTGTCCTGCCTTTGCCCATCCATGTGAAGGGATCCACCTAACAGGTACTAACTCTCTGATTCAGTGTTGACTCAGGAGTAATAGCAATAAAAGGGTACTTAACACCCTCTTATCTCCAGAACAAAAGCGTCATCACATGCTGTATTACAGGAGGTGCCCGTGGTGTAGTCGTTATCGCCGTAGGAAATGAACACGGCGATACGAGTTCAAATCCTGGACGATACTGATTGCATTTCACATAGCACTAATACCCTTGGGAAAGGTATGAATCCAATTATTCTCCCTCCAGCTATGGGTAAATAGTAGGACAGACTAGATTCTTCAGCCTTGGTTAGGCAACTAGTCTAGGAGAAGGAAAACTCTGAATTCAAACCTGTCAAACTCCGCTTAAAAATTGACCTTGTGTCATATCCTGCCCGAGCGGAGGGGTTGGTAAATAGTATCACATGCTGTATAATATCATACCTAGGACACACCTTTTTTGTGGGGTGGGAGTCTTAACTCTCTACAAGTCAGTTGATTCCAAGCACTGCTGAAAGGATGATAGTTGATGTACATTTTTTTTTTGTACATCTTTTGTGATAAAATCACTGTATTAGCCAAAAAATGTTGTTTTTTTATTAGATAGTATTAGGAATGTTTAGTTTTCATTAACTTCATAAAATGAATTAAAAACTTTTTCATATTTGTGCTTATTTCAAAAATTGACAGATTTTATTTCATGATTCTAACATTGAAGATTATTTATTATACCTCCTTGGACATTTCCTCTTTTTACTATCTTTTCATATCAACTTTTTAAAAAATAAATAAAAGAAATGAATACCATATCTCTGTACAGATTAAATTTGATTAAATAATTAATCCAAAATTTCCCCAAAAAGCCCTCTTAAATTCTTTTTCTGATCATTGTTTCTGAAATCATCGAATTTAATCAAATTTTTTTATTACTATTTTTGTTTTAAATCTGATTTGACAATTTGTTCCAAAAATATATTACACTGTTAGCAAAAACATCCAACTGGTTAGTAGACTTAGTTTTTCAAATCTGTCTACACTGTTCAAGTATAAATATTGAAAAAATTTCTACCATAATTGAAAATTCTCTAAATTATTTTATAAGTTTCAATTAGATCATCTTGTAAAGTAGTTAATCCTAATTTCTTTAATATTTTGTCCCCCATCAGCTGTGGCTAAAGAATGCACCAACTTCTCTACACAGGTGTAAGACTCCACCAATGAGTGTCCTGGATATGATGCTCAACAATCTGATGGTAAGGCTCGAATAATGCTGGAGCTTTGGGGAATGAGGTGTACCCCTTCAATGTGATCACTCTCATGGTCACTCTGGCATGGAGTGGTAGCACCTGATAGGGTCCTATCTACGGGTCAAATAGAACTGTTTGACATTTTAAACTGAGTGCAGACAAATGACTCATACTAAACTGAATTGGTTGAAATAGAACTGTTTAATCACTTAACTGATAAATGAGTGATGTTTAATTGAATTGTTAGTTATACTTAGCAATACTTGGAACCATTTAACTTTGCTGACTTATGCTAAATTGAATTATTTAAAATAGAACTGTTTGAAAATAAATGACTGATATTTAATTGTTAAAGTTAAATAGTCATGCTTGAAAAAATTTAACTATGTGCAAACAAATGATAAAGATAAATAGAATTATTTGTATTAAGTGAAACCACTTAATAGTGTGCAAAAAAAAATGAGCTCAGGCTTGTTTAAAAATGTTTTCAACAAAATGTGTTTAGAAATCATACTTTTAATATATATGAATAAAAAAGATTTTGCATTAAATAACCTGCAATGGTTGATATGTCAAAACCAAACCAAACTTTAATCTTAATCTTTTACTTTTTTATTATTTTATTATAAAATGGGAAATTGAAAGTAACATTTTCAGTATATGATTCTTTACAATTTTAAGAAAAGTAAAACTGTAACAAAGACATGATACACATATGGGAAAAACTGGAATTACCAACATAAATAGAATGTTTAAAACTTTCGCATCTTTTTTATTTCATTTAATAATTCATATGCCCTGGTGAAGATCAAAGGAAAAAAGGGAACATTTAACATTGGAAAATTATTCTGTCAATAAAATCATCCTCTGTTGTTTTTTTCATTTTTGTATATTTTCAAATATATATATTTACACACATACACACACATATATATATATATATATATATATATATATAATGCAGATTATGAAGAACTTAGAGGTAGCACCTGATAGAATCCTATTTAAGAGTAAAATAGAACTGCTTGACATTTAAACTGTGTGTAAAGAAATGACTTATGCTAAATTGAATTGTTTGAAATAGAACTGTTTGCTCATCTAATTATGTGAAAATAAACAACTGATGATTAATTGAATTCTTAGTGATACATAGCAGTTCTTGGAAACATTTAACAATGTGGAAATGAATTATCAAAGTTAAATATAATTATAAATGTTTGATAGCAATAATTGAAACCATTTAACTGTGTAGAAACAATTGCAATACCAGTGTGCAAACAAATTACTTCTAATTCACTTAGAAATGAAATTGCCAACGAACTAATCTTTTACATATCATGTATATCTATTTAAATGAGTGCAAATAAATGACTGATGTTAAATTGTTACTGTTACATAGCAATATCTGAAACTGTGTGCAAAAATAATCATATATCTAATATATACGTATAAACAGGATTTGCCTTTAAATAATCTACAATGGTTGATATGCCATAAAACAAAACCAAAAACTTGATACCAGAGAAGTCCTCCTCTAACAAGGGAGACCAGTTGAAGAGGATATCAATCAAATCAAGATATTACATGAGAATAATCTACATTATTTGACATTGGAAAAGATAAAACATTATAACTATCCAAATCAAGTGCAAAAATTAATTTTCGCCAACTTGATTGTAAATGCTTTTGCATCAGTTAAGCTGCTGCCACCACCACACAAATTATAATGAAAATTATTTGGGTCTTTATAAAGAACATAACCATAGTATCTAAGGAGATATACAAAGACATAGTGGTGATACCAAAGAAATCTGGCCCTTCTAATAAAATGTTTAAAAAGTAGGCAGCTGAATGAGTGATGGAGGTAATACTGTCCATAATATCAATTGTAGATTCTCAAGTTTCAATTTTATGGACCAGAACAAATAAAAGTTATGAACTTTTCTGTCATATCATTCAAAGAGTTAGACTGTAACTCATATTTTGTTAGAACTCTGTGACTCATATTCTTGTACCTAAAATCACAAAATTATCAATCACCTTTTGTATGCATGTATGTATGTATGTATGTATGTATATGTTTATATATAAAGAGAGAGAGACAGACAGACAGAGGAATGCTTAGCTTAATGGTTATTGTTGTAGGAAATGGGATCAAATACTGGATGAGGCTGTTTGCATTTCCCTTTGGTCTAATGCCCTTGAGAATGGCATCAATCCATCTGTTCTTCTAGTTATGGGGAAAATATTAGTGCAGACAGGGCTCTTTAACTTTTGTTAGGCCACGAGTTGACGAAAAGGAAAAATCTGAATTTAAACAAGCTTTTCTCTGCTTAAAAGAAGTGACCTTGTGTTGCATTTTGATCGTAGCAGCGGGGGTAGGAAAATACATATATACAGAACCAGGAACCACATCACTAAGCCATTAAGCCCTGACTAGACATTCAGCTGCGGCTCCTGTGACCCTACCTGACTGTCCTACATCAGTCTTATCAGCTGCAAACATACCTGCATTTGGCATGGACCACCACTGTACTTCATCTTCATTTCATAAAACAAGCTATGATGATATATAAAGTAAAGTTGATAACCATAATAGAAGGCTCCCTTTTCAATAGCTACTAAACTGAGGTGTAAGGGAGGGCACTTCTCCTTTCCCTGGATTGCTCCACTTTAACCTTGATACATACTTTATATTGCTGAAATGATACATACTTTATATTGCAAGGAGGTATCAAGTACTATTTTTTCATCTTTGATATGACTCGACCTGGGATTGAAGCCCGGTCTCCCAAGCCATTGGTGAACACTCTACCCACTAGACTAATGGGCAGATGATATATATAACCATTAAGCTAATTATATATATGTAATTACTGAGATTATGGGTGGAAGTATGTGCAGTGAGAATGGTTTCAGTTTCAGTGATATTTTATATATACATATAATGGAAGTAAAGTAAGTGGATATTTTAAGATTTTAGAAAAATCCCTAAACATTTTAAAACTAAAGTTCTCAAAGTCAAATGTACGTTTTTATTTATTTTTGTGTGTGAGTTGGTGTGATCTGAAATATTATGAATGGGAAAAGGTTCCATTTCCTGAAATAGAGGAGGGCAACTTTTTCCCTTCTGTGTGTGCCTCAGCCTCTTTGGTCCCAAGAATCATTGTGCAGGGTTCATAATAGCCCCTATCCAACAGGGTGCTAGCAGGTAGGTGGAGGAGAATGGGTCTGGATGGTGGTGGTGGTGGTGGTGGTGGTGGATACAAGCTAATCACTGAAGTCTAACTTGAATAGTTGTCTCTGTCTCTCCAGTGTTCTGGTGAACTTGTGCCATTGCTGCTCAGCTGGCTTAGAGTGATTTCCTGGTTTTAGTGCTGCCAGGAGTGGAGGGGATTCAAAGTGCAAAGATTGGGCTTCAGAAGGAGACAAAAACTCTGAGAGAAGTTGGATAAGGAGAGAGAGAGAGATTCAGCAATGATTTAAAGAATTATACACTTGTATGGTAGTTGGGTTGATGAGGGGGGAGGGTTTTTTGGATTATGAAGAAAGATTATTATTATTATTGTCCTTATCCTCTTGCCCCATCCTGTAGTCTACTCCCTTTTTGTTGACTTCTTATGGCACCCACTTCTCACCATTCAGCATTTTCTTTTTTTTTCTCTCTCTCTCTCTCCTTGCTTACCACCCAATCTTTTCCCTCCCTCTCTCTCTCTCTCTTCTAGGGCCTCAGGGCCTTCTTCAGTTTTCCTACTTAATATAAATCATAATTCTTGTATATTTCCTGTCATCAAGCCTATTTTTCCTGATTGTGGCATCCATTCAGATGAATTCCTCATGTTACTCTAGCCAGTTGCTGATAAGCAGAACTTGTTTCTTTTCACTTTACACTTTCAGCCACTGGCCACACACACACACACACACACATTCATACATACACACACATTACTTAAGCCAAAAAACAAGACACACTTTTTCAAACGGCTTCAATATGACAATTTAGAAATTGCTAAAAGGACAGTATATTATTGTGTTCAATCTCTTTTAGTGTTTAAATCCAACTTCCTGTCCTTTTTTCCCCCCCTTTTTTTTTACTTTTCTATGTATTTTACCAATTGTTGATGTCATTGAATCTGGCAATATTATTTTTCTGACTAGTGTTCTGTCTTCATTCCTGTCACAGAGAAGTGGTTAGTGTACTCATCACACAAGCTATTGATAATGATTCTGTTTATCTACTGCGTGCTTGACGGTTTTGAGTCAAAGATGATGTAGACCAATAAATATCAAGTAAAAAGAGATTAAACTTGATTAACAAGATTTAAATTAAATTCTAAACTGTTTTTTTAATACATAATCTCTAAAATATTGTTGATTGTTAAAATAATTATACCTTAATGCAGTCAACTGCCATGTCAGTAGAGCTAAGAATATGCCAACTGTATCCCTCACTGAGCGTTAAGACATTCCTTCTCCCCCAAAAAAAAGTGGTGTTCTGGGTATGACATTAAACTGCATTTGATGGTGAGGTTCTAGTCCTGGAGATCTTGGGAGTTTAATTACTCCTAAGTCCTCTGACCTGGAATAGTAGCACCTGTTCATTTCCTGTCTGTATGTCAAATAGATCAATTTGAAAAGTGTTAGTACTAGATTTGAATACATGAAACTCTATAATAGTGCACAAGTAAATTAAGTAGAAATAAATATTCAAAACCATATAATTATAAGTGTTAGATAGGAATACTTGAAACCATACAACTGTGTGCAAATAATTTGTTTTAGATAGGAATACTTGATATCAGATAACTGTGTAGAAACAAAATAAAACAACTCTTAAACAACTAAACAAAAAATGTAAAAGTATAAAATCACCCTAGATGGGTTGAGATGCCATTAAAATTAATCAGTCATTAAAGCAGTTAACAATTCTTTTTTTTTTTCATTTCAGTGGTACTGTTACAACTTTCAACAATGGGAAACTTTTCATATAGTGTCAAAAGAAACTGACAGACTACAAAATGATTTTATAGGTTTTATGTGGGTTTCTGCCAACCAATGTCTCTACATAGCAAAGTTGATGGTGCATTTAAATAGAATTCCTCAAGGTAAAGAATAAGTGAGTTTACTGAGAACTTATCTTATTTCTGATTCATACAGTTCCTTGATATCATAGATTAGCAACCTAAATGGGTTGCAATAGAAAAAATAGTAAAAATTAAGGATAAAAAGAAAAATACTAGTAAAAAAAATAATAACAGTTAGGAAATAATTTCTTTCATTCAAAATCATGTTTACCTTTGTCAGTAATAAAATACTCTTTCAATTACTTTAGATTTCATTAAAATGAAATCCATATTTACTTTCATTTCATTAAAATACAAGAATAAAATCAGCTTCACTTATAGTTTCTTATTAACTAATAAAACTGTGAAACAAATAGAATTGCTTGTCTAATTTCATGCCTTCATTTTAGATGTTTAAATTTTAAACAGCATTTATTTGTGATTTTCATAGCTTTGTTTTCTAGTAACTTTTCTGGTCAAATTCCAAAAAAATATTTCACTCTGTCCACTGTGCAGTAGAATACATAGACTGCACCTCTGCAAAGAGATAAAACACTCCACCCAGTGTATGACACTAAACTGAATCTCATGGTGAGCTTAGGGGGATTGTAAGTTACCCCTACATTGCCATTCTTCCAGGTCCACTCTGACCCAGATTGGTAGTATCTGTTGGATCAGATAGAACTGTTCAATTGTTAACCAAGGATTATTATTAGTAGTTATTTGAAATAATACATCTGTGAGCAAATTATTTATATTACAAAGGAATATTTGATCAATAAAATTATTCATGTTAAATTGTAATACTTGAAACCCTTTAACTGTTTGCAAACAAATAATTAATATTAAATAGAATTATTAGTGTTTGATAGCAATACTTGAAACTATGTGACTGAGCACAAACAAATGAGCTCTAACTCATTTGAAGTTACCTACAAACTATTCACTTACAAATTACACAAATGCACACACACACACACACATAGGATTTAGCCTTAAATAACCCATAAGGGTTGATATGCCCTAAAAACCCCTATCAACCAGCAAGTGTCAGATGGTCTGTAGAAATTATTCTTTTTACTCTATTCAAAAGAAATACACATATATAGTGAAAATAAGAAAAAAAAAAGATTTAACTGTTCTAGTATCACAGTTTTCAGTTTTCTATCTCTCTGTGCTTCATTCTTCAAAAAAGAAAAAAAGAAAACTTCTTTAAAACCTGATATCAACAGAGTTTAGAATCCACCGATTATATCACTCACAGTGAAGTAAGACCTCCATCCCACAAAAAAAAAAAAATGGTGTCCTGGATAGACACTAAACTTCATTAGGTGGTCAGATTCCAGTTCTAATGCTCTTGGAGGTAGGATTGAGAACAGGAGGCCGAATCCTTGCAGAGGTAAAAATCCATTTGGACATTGTCATTATTTCCTTGATTCACTCTGAGCCAGAGTGGTAGAACATGTCAAAGTCCCTTCTTAACAATTTGCTTTTTTTTAAAGATAGATCTATTTGAAAATTATAAGTTTTACATAGGAATATTGGAAACAATGTGTGTATAAATTATTTGTATGGAGAAAGACACTTGAAGCTATAATTGTTTACTATTATTATCATTACTTACTCGAAACCATATTATTGAGAGTAAATTATCAATACTAAATGGGAATTCTTGAAAGCATATAACTGTGGGAAAATTATAAGTATTAGATCAATGCCCTCAAGTTTTCCATGGCATTCGTGATGAAATTTATGATTTTGTCGGATATTTTGCACATTTTTAGACATTCTAGTTTGTGGGACCATATCATGACCCTTCTTGTTGTCAATCCCTGTTATAACTACATTTTTCTGTCTCGTTTTGGCTTCTTTGCTAGTCTATATAGAGAGGGTCATTTGTTTTTCTTGTTCCCCTGTGGCATCCTTTTTCTGTAAAATTTCTGAGGCATACGCTTGAGTAATAGATTTCTTCTCTGGTGTGGTCAAGATTTTTTACATAGATAAACACGTTATTGGTCTATAATTGCTGAGGGTAGTCCTTTCTAGGGTCTTTCTGTATCAGTGTAGTTTTCCCTTTCATCATCTATTAAAGTATGCTTGCTTCTTTTAAGGCCAGTGTGCTGTGGATGGACGTGCATTTTCAAACCAGAATCCATGTATTCCATGGTGGCCTATTGTTTTTCGAGTTGGTATTTTATTGAATGCTGCTCTTAGCAAGTCCATATTCAACCCGCGGTCTTCTTCGAGTTTTTCTAATGTTATTGATACATTCAGAATTTCTGTTACGGTCTTTACGTTTCCATATTCTACCCCAAAATAGTTTTCTATCTTTTGTCTCTGTTGATCTGTTTTTGTGCCCTTACCACCAATCTGTAGGTCGAATTTTCTATCGTTATTCTGGAATGTTTTGGTTTGTTTTGTATTGCTTGACCCTATCCCAGTATCTTTGATTCTCCCTTCTTTCGCCAATATCTTTTGATTTTTTTTTCTTCTACTTGTGTTGTCAGATTTATCTACAGTCGCTTTTTGGGATCTTCTCATTTCTTTGCGTTCCTGTGCATTTTATCTTCCTTAGAAGTTTCACTTGTCACAGCTTCTTTATTTGTCCTTCTAGTCTCAATTCCTATTCAGGTTTTGTATTTCTGTTCGGGTTCCTTTGGGGGATACCAATTTTATCATTGACTAGTTTTGCTCTTGCATAGATTAACACGTTCAGTTCGGTGATGTTGTCCGTTGGGGTATATTTCAATAATTTATTGACTTTTTTATATTCTATCTTGACTTTTTCTAGTATTATTTCCTTCGGGATGGTAATGTAGTCTTCTGCTTACTTATAATTTTCTTTATTAATTCTACATTTTCTCTGTCTTCTTGTGTTAAGATTGATGATGTGACGCTGTGATCAGTGATTGTTTAGTTTTTAGTATTTAATGTCTTGATTTGTTCAGAGGGCTCTCTTTAAGTATATTCTTCAATATTTACCGGTCCACATATTTCGAGTATTTCAAGGTCAAAAAACCACCCTTTCTCTAAAATCAATATGGCTTGGTTACTTAGCATATCTTTGACTTGTATTAAATTCTGTGGCTTCTGTCCATCCGTTTCCTATATCATCTTTGTGTTGGATTGCTTTTAAAATAACAGTGGATTACATTTTTCTTGTTTTCTCTGGTTCAGTTTTTTCTTTAACATCTCTCAGATGCTTTGTTGCTTTGGTCTTTGTGTATCTGAAATAAGGGCAGCTAACATTCGCAGGATGCTATCAAGGGAACACCTGTCGATCATGACACTCAGATAAGTCATCTGAGTCCCACGTTGATTTGGAATTGTCATTTATCATGGGCATTATATTGTGGCTATACCAGACCCAGTGTTTATTGTCTGTGTTCATGTTGCAGATGTGACCTGGTACTCCTGAAAAAAAGAGGACGCTTAAGCAAGCCACAAGAAAAAAAGGTTTTGAACTTACTCAGTAAAAGTCCAAACGTGACCTTTTTAAAACTATTAGGTTTTAAATCTTAATTCGTTAAGCTGCTTCTGTGAGTGGTTTAGTTTATGACTGATACTAAAGTTTGGTTGTTTAAACACGACCCATTTAGGCTATTCCGCAATGCCCAATCTTTGTTCAACGTTTGAGTTATATTCCCGACTATTTTGTTAAGAATCCCTTTCATCCGTTTTTTTACAGTTTTTTTATTAAAAAAAAGTTCCACTCAGGTGACCAACGTGTGAGTGCTACAACTAAAAATTCTTTACTCTTCCATTTTCTTATGTTCTTTAACTAATTATCAAATTTTCCAGCTTTTAATTTTTTAAGTGGGAGAAAATTATTAAATTTTACTTCGATAGTACAGCATAGATTTTTTAAAAGAGCAAAAATTTCAGCATATCAACGAAGAAAATAAATTCAGGTTTGTAGCACTTAATTTTCCAATCTTATATTTCGACTTTCGGCCACCGCTTCTTCTTCTTCTTCTTCTTCTTCATCATCTCCTTATTATCATCATCATTACTTTATTATTATTATTACTTAAATTATTATTATTATTATTTACTCATTGAGAGTTTTTCACATCAGTTTTAGCGGATGATTTTTCACTGGAGTCTGAGTGACAGCAAGTCTCCTCAAGTCTCCAGTACTCTTTTCGGTATTCTGGCCATTCTCAATAATGCTGTAGTTTAGATGGTCTCCACTCGTCCTCCAACCTCCAAGTAGGGTGACCCAAAGGCTTCCTTTTCAATAGCTTCAACACCGAGAGGGTGCAAGTCCTTTTCCTGGATTGCTCCACTTTACCCTTGATACGTATCTTATAATACGGAGTGTTAAGCAAGGAGGTATCAAGTACCATTTATTTTGAGTCTTTGGGATTGAACCCCTGTTTCCCGGACCATTAGCGAACACTCTACCCACACGACCAATGAGGTGACCCAATGTTGTGAGAGAATGTAGTGGTTATATATATATTCTATGTATTTAAGTTTTTTACTGCCTCGTTTGGGGGATATTTTTCAGTCACGTTGATATTACTCTTCCAAGGAGATGAGCAGTTTTCATATCGGCTGAGATTGCCAGGTATTTTATTATTATTATTATTATTATTATTATTATTATTATTATTATTATCATCATTATTAGATTAGAATAGTGACTTGAACCAATATGATTTCTTGGGAAAAAAGTTTTAATTTGGACTAAAACCAAGCATCCAGGCATTCCAACAGTTTGAATGAAATAATATGGCAAAAATAACTGGATTTGGTGTCAAAATAACGCAAAATGTTTTCTGCCAAACAGGACGTAATATATAAAGAAATATATTTGTGGCCAATGCTGCATTCAGGAGTTAATTTCCGAGACAGTTCGTGTAACTTAAAATTTAAACCAAAAGAGAACACGGAATACAAAAAGAAAAAAAAGAAAAGAAAAGGGGAAGATGTGTTTATGCGAAATTAAATTTCTAATAGAAATAAAATAGATATTTCTGTGATATATGAAAGCTTTCAGTATCGTAAACTTAGCAGCTTGAATGTAGTATGTCGCTGGCACAACGTCAGGCCCCTGGCGGGTGTCTTTATTGACGGGTGGATCTGGAATCTTTCCCTTAAGACATGTTGACTTGAAAAAGAGCTGAATTTGCCCCTTTTCCCCTTAAATACTCAGTTGTGTGTCGCCCATTGAGCAGTTGTCAGAAAGTGAAGTTCGTCTCGTTCAAAAAAAATTCTACAAGAGTAGCACACGGTAGTGAATGGAATCCATGAAAACACATTTATTCTACTTTATGTAGTAAAAGAATCACTCGAAGAATTTTCTCCCAAAGTTTGATAAGTTGACAATTTTTCAAATATGGTGTAAAAGGGGACCATTATAATTTACAATTTTTAAAGTCAGATATATTGGTATAATGGGTAATAATTATGACATACAACAAACTTAGCTTTATTGTAATTGTCTCTTACAATTAGTTTTGTATAACTTGAGGAAGACCATGATTTGAAATATATTTCAAACTGCTTTTTAAATTCATACTAAGAGGACTTTATGTCATATGATTGTTTTTCTGGTAATACTTTGCAGATTTTATATCAAACTGAATGCCTAACTAAGGCTAAAAGAAACCAGTCTGACCTACTATTTACCTGTTGCTGGGACGGAGTAGATGGATGTTTTTCTTTTAGGGCATTAGCGTGAATGGAAAAACTAATAGCTTCGTCCAGGATTTGAATTAGAGTCGCCGATTCCATTTTTCTACGACAATGACCGTCATGTTAAGCACGCCTCCTTTTTTGTGCTTCTGCATGTATTTATCAAACCTCTTCAGCCACAAGGAGGATGTGACACCATGTTAATTTTTAAGCGGAGTATCTGAGATACGTGCGAAAATCGGATGATAATAATATAGATAATTATTTACCTTTGCTTTTAAGACTTTTTTTTTAATGGGTTAGATTATTGAGAAATAAAAAATGAGACAAACTATCTTACGCATGCATTTTGCTATCAACAACATTAACTTTTTTCCCCCTGGAAAAGCAGTAGAAGACACGACAAACGTATTGAAAGCTTTGAACAGATTAATCGACAATGATATAAAGAAAAGTTGATGTGCAGAGTAATCTGCCATCCACTCTGCGTATTAGCAAACGGTGTGATGGCCAGTCTCCAGATAACAGCCACATCACATTAGGGGCATTGTTTCCACGGTCAGTGGATAAGAGCGACGGTTTCACTTCTTAGTCTCCATAAGGTTCATTACATTCATAGTATTCATCTGGTTTGTTATCTCGTAATTTACATAATCTTCTCTAGCATATGTCAAAGCTTATTTACAGTGGCCAATTTGATGCCTTCTATTACAATAGTAAGGAGAAGAATTTTCTTTTCCTTTTTTTTTAAAACTTTTTATAGAGTTTTCCTTTCTTTTTTTTTTCTTTCAATTTTTCCCTTCTTCAACAGATTAAGAGCTGATCTGTCTATAATAACTGAATGTGGACTGTATTAGCTTGTAAAAACAATCTGCTTATCAACTCTAATTCTTAACTTCCTGATACGGCTCAAAAAGATACCACCACCATCTCCCGCCAACGACTACGGCTACTGTTAATATGAAGAATAAAAATAAAAGAAAGAAAACGAATTTATAAATTCAGACAACTTCCGGACTTATATTATTCCAACTGAATGGGTTTCTTTTGCTCTAATCATCATTTAAATGAATACAAAGATGAAAAGGTAGATTTAAAAGAAGAAAAAAAGCTCAAGCCACCGTGTAAATCACTGAAGCGATACAGGATACAACAATTTAGTTTCATTGCAGATTTTGTTTTCTTTACTTTTTATTTCTAAAGTGAAATTTTGAATCAGGACTATATTGGACAGAATTTGACTGGACATGGATTTCTTTCTTTTTTTTTTTTTTTTTTTTTAGCCTATTTTTATTTATTTAGTTTTTTTAAAAAAATTTTTTATGTTATGTGTTTTGGCAAGTTAGCAGTTTAAACAAACTTCGTATCATCTTCGTGGGCTGAGAAGATAATCTTGACAATCAATGTATTAAACTACTTTTGCAGATTAGAGAGAAAGCATACAATCTGAAGATAAAAAGAAACACTAATGCCGATTCCTTGCATTACACAAGTAAAAACTAAAGAGTAAGCAAAATAAATTTTTTTTAATTTTGGGAAAATTTGTCTATTTTTTAATTTTAGTCTGCAGTTATAATTTACAGATTGTAAAAAATTCCCTCAAATCAAACGATGGTTATAATCATCAAAATTCAAAGAAGAACAATTACACCTCCTTGTCGCGGTACTGAGAATACACTATGTCCTCTGTAGAAGCGAAAGGGTGTTCTGAGTATGATACTAAATTGTACCAGATAGTGAGGTTCCAGTTCTTGAGATATGGGAAATATGGAGTATCCTTTCATTCTGATTACACTAGAGGTCCACTGTAACACAAAATGGTAGTACTCGTTAGGGTCCTATTTATGGAGCAAATAAATCTGTATTCAAATTATTTGTATTGTATAGGAATACTTAATATCATTTACCCATGTGCAAAAACTTCAAAAAATCTAAATATAAATATATAATGTTCACAATTTCCTAACCTCTGGATATAAATATCTCTAGACCAGCTGACATGCCATCAAAATCAATCAAAGAAGAAAAATATTTCAGGAATATTTTTTAAAAATAACTTTTTAGAAACAAAGAAATATAGAATTATTACTTGCTTTTATTTTATAATAAACCTGAAACCGAGAAAGGTTGATTTGGAGGTTACTTGAGAATTTTTTACAAATAATACATGGAGTCGTCACTTGTGAGCAAGAGATCAATTAATCTTAAATGACTATTTCTCTTATGTTTTTGTTTTTTGTGTAGCTATGCTTGAATCTTATTCAGATCGTTTAAATGAAGAAATAAAGACATTTTCTGAAAAACACACAGAAAAACTTTACAAAACTGAGTTCAAATATTTAATAGATCAAGATATCTCTGTTTGTGGAATTCTTGGTGATAGAAAAGATTTAGTCGAGTCCTCACTCAACAAGAACCAATACAAAATAAATACACCATTAAATGCAACGGAGAGAAAGACAAGATAAATTCATTTACACGTATAAGATCATTTAAACTTTTATATACATAATATACATACAAATCGTATTAAAAGAGATAATACAAATGTATCCCATGGTAAAGTTATGCAGAAGGAGAGTACAGAAAAGGAAAACAGTTTACTTGATGGGTAAAGGTAGTATAGCCATGTGGCTCTACCGTTTCCCGCTAAGGCTCATAGACAATGTCCCTACGGTTGAAAGAACAGAAGCGAGTAGAAGTCAAGCATTGATTTCTGGGTCTGTCATTCTATAAAGGAGAAAATTATTAATTGCATCCTTACAAACTTTTAAATTTCTTTCTTTATGACCCCACCCCACCATTGATCCAGAATTAATATATTTCAGTTACTTAAACTAGAAAAAAGTTAATCAAATGATTTTTTTTTGGCACACGGTCTTATCGAATATTAATAATTTTAAAACAGATCTATTTGACTATAGATGGGACTCTAACAGGTATTATTACTCCGGATCAGAGTGGACCTGGGATTAATGGCAATGAAAAGGTACTCTACACTCTCTAGATTTCCAGAACTAGAGTCTCACTATCAGAAGTAGTTTAGTGTCATAACCAGGAACCTAACCTTTTTTAGGGTTAGAAAGATCTTACCCTTCTGCAGGAGATGTAATCAGCATATTCTAAGACCCATCGATAAGATGAGGACCTTTCTGAGGATTCTCGGACTGACAAAGGTTGGTAGCTCTGATATTGAAGCAGTTCAGAACACTTGATACATCATTTTTCAAGTTTCTTTTATCTTTAATAAAAATCAAAAAGATCCTTTCCTTTGTGGTTGAACCGAGAACTTTCAGCGCTTTCTCATAAAATTAAGTTGAAAATCACTTCATTTTTTATTTTCTTTAGTTATCTTAAGTAAATACCTCACAGAAGACGAGAAATTCCTTCATAAGGTAAAGATGAATTAGGAATTATTATTTTTCTAACTGCTTAGTAAATGTGTGCAGAACTGTTTTGTTTTATTCAACTTATAGGTTTACTGGTTCTTTCCTTTGTGAGTCAATGATGTGAAAGTATTCTTGTATTATGGAAAGAAGTAGTAGAAAAAAAACCAACAAAACAAACAAAAAAAAAACAAAAGAAAATGCAGATCTCACTTCTGGGTGCTTTCTTCTGATTTAGTGTTTGTATAGCATTAACACTAACGCCATTTGTCCACAAACCAAAGAAGAGAGAGAGAGACTGATTCATGAAAATACCTTCACCCATCTAAGCTCCAAGTTTACTCTTTTTCTTCTTTTCTCTTCCTCACATACCAAAAAGAAAATTTCAACCAAAAAAAAAAATAAAATAAAAATACTCAATGAAAGAAGGAAAAACTAACATAAACAACAATTTTCTTGCCTTTTGTTCTCTGACTGCAATTAATGGAGCAAATATGTTTTTGGTTTTTTTGTTTGTTTTTTGTCACTTCTCTTCAGGAAGAAAGTATTGTACTGGAAATCCAAACTTATCTTGAGTACTCAGGTAGGGTTAGCGGTAAGCAAATAGCCCGAAGATAGGCCACTCTTTGTGTCCAGCTCAAGAGAAGAAAGAAAAGAAAGAGGCTAAGTCGGCAGGTGGAGAGGAACAAGTGTTGAAGAAAAAGAAGTAAAAAGAAAGAAAACTGGACTTTTCTTCTTAACCTTTTTCTTTCTCTTCTCCTTGCTTGCCTTCTTTGAACAAAGTTTTTATACACACCTAGATATTCAACAGAAGAACTTGTTCGAATTATCATTCACTGTTCTCCTCCCCTCACTCTCTTTTTCTCTCATTTTGTTGAAGAAAAAAATGAAACAAAAATAGACTGAATAACTATGAAGATGAAACAAATAAATGAATTAATGAAGGAAGAAAGTGAGTGAAGTCCACTTGAAGATAAATTTTTGAGCAAGTTTAGAAAAGAAATAAAAACTTACAAGAGTGACCCAAAAAATAGTAACAAGTAATCTCGTCTGCTCAAACCTACCAAATATCTAATTGGAATTTTCTTTTCTTTTTTAATGGTTTATTTAATGCCAAAGACATCCTTGTCAACAAAAAATACTGCAGTGATACTACTAAACCCATCATCATCATGTCGTGCTGGTAGCACGGATATCCCTGACCCTCTTTCGCCACTCCTCCTTATCGTTCATCGCCCTAGGCAGGTCTTCAGGACAACATCCCGTATCCTCACATAGCTGCTGAATGTATGTTCGTGCTGGTCGTCCTGCCTTCGCACGGCCATGTGTGGGGGTCCATAAGAATACATCTCTTATGAGTTCGTCCCTGCTTCTCCAGCAGTGTCCTGCATGTCTGGTTCGTCTAACTTGAATAGTTTTCGTGATAATTCTGACTAGATTTCGAACTCGTTTACTTCGAGGCTGAGTGGCCTAATGAGTAGAGAGTTCGCCAATGGTCCGGGAGACTGGGTTTCAATCCTAGGTTGAGTCATACCAAAGACTCTAAAAATGATACTTGATGTTGCCTTAACACTCAGCATTATAAGGTAAGGAAAAGGGTGAAGTAGAGCAATCCAGGGAAAGGAGTAGCGCCCTCCCCTACACCTCGGTGTAGTAGCTACTGAAAATGAAGACTTCGGGTCTCCCTCGACTAATGTCGCCAACTTTACTTTACTTCGAGGCCGCAGTCCATCATTTTTGTCATTTAATTTCTCCATTACTCCCCAAATTGGAATTTCTAAATTCAAAATTGTATTTCTTTTAACTTAGCTTTCCTTTAAACAAACTCCACGAATAAACAATCTGTGCATGTGCATCCACACTTATGCACGCACGTGTGTGTCTCGCTCTCTCTATCTGTCTGCCTCTCTCCCTCTTTATATATATATATATATATATATATATATATATATATATATATATATATATAAGATAGAGTGAGACACTTCATTCTACTGACCAAAATCCTTTTAGATAGTGAAATCTACTAAACTACCTAGGGATACAAGAAAAAGGTTTTTAGAAAATTTAAAACCTATTCTAAAAACTTGGTTAGAATTCATTTTAATCTTAGAATCAAACTGTAAAAATGAAATGAATTAAACAAAAACATTTCAGTAGAAGATGAAGATTTATTTATCTATTTTTTGTTCTTTATTTTAGATCAAAGCTTTTTCTTAGGATTCAAACTTTGATGGCTTTGTAGACATTTGAATTAATTGAATGAGTATACACTCACACACACACACACACACACACACACATATATATATATATATATATATATATACATGCGTGCACCAACACATAGATATATATTTTGTAAAGTAGTTGTTTAAAAAGAAGAAAATGAAGCTTGTCGTGAGTGTACGTGGCTCATTTAAGTCAATATGTCAATCTGTTTCAAACTTAAAATGTTCTTCAAATTGATTTTAGTGATCAATTTAGACCGTCTAAAATTGACAGCCTGGTGGATGGGGATTTTTACATCATTTGGTGTGTGTGTGTGTGTGTGTGTGTAAGGAACCACTTCACCCACTAATTTAGGTTTAAACCTAAATTTATGACCAAGAATATTTTATGAATTCACAGAAATATGTATATATTTTTGTAAATTTGCAAGCATACAAATATATATCTGCTCAGTCGGCTTCATTTCTGCAGAGGAATAAGACCTCCTCCTCAATAAGTGTTCTGGATATGACACTGAATTATCTAATGGCGAGGCTCTAGAAGCTTTGGGAAATGTGAATTAGCCACTCATTGCCATTACTCCCAGGTCCACTCTGATCCCATTTGTTAGCATCCCATCTAGGGGTCAAATAAAAGTATTTAATTATTTTATATACTTGAGCAACAAGGAGTAGCGCCCTCCCCTACACCTTGGTGTAGTAGCTATCGAAAAGGGAGCCTTCGGGTTACCCTCGACTATGGTCGCCAACTTTACTTACTTACATACCAATACTTGGAAACATTTAAATGCGTGCAAATGAATTAATAATACTTGAAATTTTTTAACTTTGTGCAAACTAAGATATTTGCGTTAGATAGCAATACTTGAAACTATTTAACTGTATGCAGATGAATTTAAAAATTGTTACCTAAAAAATATTCGTTTACGAATCATAAACTGGATTTAGTATTTACGGTATATCAACCCTACAATGGTTGATATAAAAACACCCAACCCCACACACATATTTACCAACCCCTCTGCGTGAGCAGGATATGACACAAGGTCAATTTTTAAGCGGAGTTTAACAGGTTTCAATTCAGAGTTTTCCTTCTCCTAGACTAGTTGCCTCACCAAGGCTGAAGAACCCAGTCTGTCCTACTATTTACCCATAGCTGGAGGGAGAATAATTGGATTCATACCTTTCATAATACCTGTATTAGTGCTATGTGAAATGCAATCAGTGGTCGTCCTAGATTTGAACTCGTGTCGCCGTGTCCATTTCCTACGACGATAACCATTACACCACGGGCACCTCCACACACACACACACACACACACATATTTCGGTAAATATAATTGAAATTGTTTTTATAAACATACACACACACAAACACACAATATATATATATATAATACTGCTAAAAGAAAAACACTTAGGGATTTTCTATCCTGCGAGAATTAGTTGTTTAACCATCATATTGTGGGAATGTTGCATGTAAATTCAGCTTCTTTTTATAATCGTTTAGTGTGTTCACAACTTTCTAGTAAAGATTTAGGAGCCTAGCAATAAAGTGTTAAGTCAATCCGATATATATATATATATATATATATATATATATATATATACGCTCTCAATTAAGAATAATGCACTGTTAGATAAAATCTAAAAGGGCAGTAATGTCAAAGGACAGCGCTCAGTACACGGAATTTTTAAAGTTATATAAGTGTTTAGCAAATATCTCAATTTTAAGATAAAAGAAATAATAAAACCAACTTATGACTCTGACTTTCACGTTCTTGATCATCGTCGAACGATTTTACAATTTCAAAATTCCACGAACACAAATGTTTCTTATTCTGTAAATGTGCAAACCCATATTTGCGCCAGTATATCAGTATCGGTATGATATACGTTTGTAAGTGTATATATATATATATATATAAAATGTGTGTATATATATATATATATATATTCATCATTACATACATACATATATTATATACATACACATATATATATTTTCATCATTACAACCGAAGACAAGTTGTGTGGTAGTTAGTGTGGACACATGCTGCCATTGGTTAGGATAGAAATAGTCATGACACCATCTGCTTGACCTCATGTAACCTTCCAACCAACTGCTGGTTAGTATGCAGAGATATCTCACCTTTAAACATTATCCAACCTTTCACTCTGTGAAAAGAGTCAATCATTAAACATTATCTTGAATTAGTATCATGGGCTTCTGGACCCAGATCAACTGATAGCCTGTGACAAGAAGTAAAAATTGTAAGATAAAAAACACGAAAAATAAAAAATACAAATTAGGAAATAGTGATGTATATACCAGATAGACTCCACATACACACACACACACTTTAGGCCCAGGTCAAAATCCTTCACCCTGTCAAAGGTAAACTTGTAGGTGGTCGTGGTCTCTGGTTGATCTTCGGTAAGCAGTACTACAAATCAGTTCATTGTCATTCAGATATTCATTGCTCAAAAGTTCTTAGTCTGACCAAGAGGTGAATGACTTTTTTAATGGGTGAAAGAAACTTGAGGAGCTCTGTGCCAAATATACTGAACTTCTGGATAAACATATAAACTTGTATGTATTTTGTGAATGAAAAGTTCTCCGTCTGACTAAGAAGGGAATGATATTTGTTTTGATGAGTTAGAGAAACTTACGGAACTCAATGCCAAATGTATGTATTTACCACACACTCCTCGCGAACAGGATGTGACACAAGATCAATTTTCAAGCGAAATTTAGCAGGTTTCTATTCAAAGTATTCCTTCACCTAGACATACTGGTTGCCATAATAAGGTTAAAGAGCCCAGTCTTGCCTACTAATTGTTGGATTCATACCTTTCTCAATGGTATTAGCTCTGTGAAATGCTAACAGCCTCGTCCCAGATTTGAACTCGGGTCCGTTACGTCACGATCGCCTCAGTGCCAGATGTATAGAACTCCTGGATGAATATAGAGATTAGAATGTATATTTCATGGCTAGAGGCAATTCTCTTTTTAGCACTCCCTCCCCTGTATGAAAAAATGAAAAAAGTATAATTCTTTCCCTCATTACATATCAATCAGTTGGCATCTATTTTCATGTAATGTTAAGTAAACTTCTCACTAGATTTAAAAAACAGCTTCTACGAAATATTCATTAAAATAGAGCCTCGTTTCTGACAAGGTTATTCCAAATATTGATTTAACATCTCCAATATCACAAAATTTACAAAATAATACTGATATGAACTTTCTCTCACCTACTTAAACTTCTCCTTGAATTTGTTAAAATTTGTTAAGGTTCTACCAAAGATAATCTTTGATTTTTGAAGAAAATATCTATTCAACCTAAATACTTAATTGTAAGTTTAACTTAGCTTCGCACAAAGGTAAAAGTATGAATGACCTAACGAAAATTGAACTCACTAACGATAATCTACTCGCCTAGTTTGCTAACCTTTTATATCAATTGAGGTGCCCTAAAACTGTAGTTTATATATATATCACAAGTCCAAAAATATGGAGCACCCATTGAGGATTGGATTCAATGCAGCTAATAAGAATCAGTTTGATAAACTCATGAGTCATTGTATGACGTCAAGGTGCTCAACCTCAACATCATGATAGATGTTTTTCTTAATTAATTGTCCAGTCGACTAAGGCTGTGAAATACACCGACTGCACCTCTGCAGAGGGGTAAGACCCCCCCCCAACGAGTGTCCTGGATATAACACTAAACAATCTCATGGAGAGGTTCCAGTAATGCTGGAGCTTTGGGGAATGCAGAGCAGCCCTTCACTGCCATTGCTCCCAGGTCCACTCGGGCCTGGAGTGGTAGCACCTGATAGAGTCCTATCTATGGGTCAAATAGAACTAAACGGTGTACTTATGCTAAATTGAATTGTTTGAAATAGAACTGTTTGACTAAACTTAATAGCTTGAAATAGAAATGTTTTTGACATTTAAACTGTGTGCTTATGCTAAACGGAATTGTGTGAAATAGAACTGTTCATTTGTATAAAAGTGGATTTGGCATTAAATAACCAACAAAGGTTGATAAGCCATAAAACCCAAACAAACAATAATGTAATATTGACATGTGTAAGTGTACTGGAATTTGGTATTAAGTATGACTATAAAATATTATACTTTAATGCTTCCAAAATGAACAGTCATACACATTTACAACAGAATCTAATGATATGAGTTGATCATAGAAGAATATTATTTTCAGTTTATTTTCTAAATGAGATACATGTACAGTATAACCCACAAATAAGTACCCCACCCACCAACAATTTTGTGGCTCATAAAATCTTTGGCTAAGGAGAAAATTAACTTTTTTGAATCAAAAATTCTTTGGGATGTACTTACTTATGAGTAATTTGGTAAACAATCTGAAAAAGATAAATATTGTTTTGCTTACCGATAACAGTACATAAAAATGATATTTTCTGAATATTTTTTTTTATGTTTCTTGCTTATCCAATTGTTTTTAATGTCTAATGGTAAATTATCATTCATTGTAAGCCAACCAGGAAATTTACTGAATAGAACAACTCTATCAGTGTCACCTAGAGATCAATTAGTTTTCTTTTTGTTTTTCGTTTTTTTGTGAGAGGAGGTGTACTTCAAGTGCAACATGGCCTAAAGGAAGAGACTTTGATATATCAACTCAACATCATAGTTCATTGACCTTGCTCTTTCTCCTCCAACCACTATCACTTCTTTTGTTTGTTTCATATTCTGATTGATTGGCTGCCTATAATTAATTCAGGTGACATTGTTCAAATAGTGAAGCCATTTTAGCTCCTTTTGTCACATCAAACCAAAATTGTTGTCTGAGCATTTCAAGAAAGTACCTATGAATTGTTCTTTTTCCCTTCTCATATCAGCCTACCCTCAACACACACATACACAATCCCACCCCAACTGGATTACTTGCTGTTGATTATCATAGCTTAAGGCTGAGCAAGATATTAGAAGACAGTTTTGTTACTCAGAAAAATCACTTGGAATGATTTGAGCCCATATATTCTCTTAATTTTTAAGAGAAAAAACTCACATGAAGATTGAAATGATTTTTTTCTCCTAAGCTCTGTTTTGGCTAGAAGTTTTTGAAAAATTAATTAAAAAAAAAAAGTTCAAGCATTCTTCAGTTTTGTTTGATATTCAAGTTGATCATCAACCAAATGAAATAAGGAAATGGATCTTCTCAATGGGTCTTATAGGAAATGGTTATGGCTGATTGAGTTTTTATTCACATTTATCTGAAGGTTAAATTTAATTGATTTTGTTGAACAAATTTTGATTTTGATGAAACTTTGAACACATTTTGATTTTGATGAAACTTTGAACACATTTTCTATATAGATTTACTTTGTAGAACAATGTACTACTCTATTCCATGGATTGCTCCACTTTACCCTTGATCCATACCTTATAATGCTGAGTGTTAAGCAAGGAGGCATCAAGTACCATTTTTTGAGTCTTTGGTAAGGCTCGACCTGGGACTGAAACCTGGTCTCCTGGGCCATTGGCAAACACTCTCCCTTCTTGGACAATATATATATATAAAGAAAATTGTACCAAATAAATTTATATGTATATATATATATATATATCTCATTTTGCATGTCTATGTGTTTATATATGTATATATATATATATATAGCTTATATTAATTCTATTATTATTATTATTATTAATTCCGTTATATATTTTATATCAAGGTCGTTCAAAAAGTTCTTAGCCTGAACCAGATTTTAAATTTACTGCATAATACTCACCTTTGTATAGGATATATAACCATACAAATTATTTGTATTAAGAATTGTTAGTTGAAATAATTATTTTCAGTTTATTTACTAAGGATTATTATTTGTTATTTGAAACTATATAATTCTGGGCAAACAAATGATTTTTTAATGGAAATAGTTACTTAAAGTCATAAAATAGTGTATAAATTTGTATGAGGAATTCCTGATAACAGAGTAGAAAAACTCTGAAGAAACACCAATATAAAAACTGTACATATAAATGTAGAAAGATTATAGACAATTCCTTCACCCCAGATGAGTTGCCATGCCATTAAAATCAATCAAACAAACATGAACTTATGTAGACTCTTCATGGAAGTGAATTCGTGTAAAAAGAACTTTAGAAAAGAGGTGGATACATGAAAATTCATTCTTTTTACAGATAAGAAATCATTGTCTAAATGAATAAATACACCACTTTTTTTTTAAATTGGTTTCTTAGTTTAGTTTAGTTTTGTTTTTTTAAACCAAGTTTTTATGAAAATATCTTTAATTCATTCTGGTTTGTTTTCTGAGAATTGGATCAGTTTGATTTACCAACTTTGTACCAAGAAGGTAGGAAACTGCCTAGTCTTTAAATAAGCAATTTTTTTAAACAGATAGTCACAAAAATGTCTCTCTTTTGTTTAATCTATAATATTTTCAAACAGATTCTTCTTGAATTTTTTTTTCATCACCCTACCCATTGACTTCCCTAGGCAAGATAGCAGCTACTACTCTTGTCCCTCCCTCAACCAATCAGATGTCAGCTTTATTCATCAAGAAATGTGAACCAATCCTCCACTAATTAACCTTGGCAGGAAACAGCAGGATCCACATGGTTGTGCTGACCAAAGTTTGAGACCCTCTCACAAATATGGCTCCTTTAGTTTCCTTATTTTTTCTTATCTCTCCTCACAGAAGCATTCTTTCCACCCACCACGGCCACCACCACTACCACTACCACCGGATCCTGCTTTGATTTCACTCCCAGGCCAAGTAAGAGCAAAAAAAGAAATGGTAGATCTTGTGTTTGAGGTTCTTATTGGCCTTTTTATTTCCCTAATTTTTGTTTCTTCTTTCTTTTTTCCTTGTTTTAATGTGGCAGATGGATGGCTTGGCTGACTGACTGACTAGAGTAACATCCTTATGTGTGCATGGTTGCCATATGTGAAACAGGCTTTCCTTTTTTTCTTTTTTCTTTCTCATCATCATCTTTGTAGCAAGTGTTAGCAAGTGTTTTGTGTGTGTTTTCCTCAAAACCTTAATATTCATTCACTACTTCTTCACAAAAGTCATTTCAGTCCACTTTACTTTGTCCCTAAACTTCTTAATGGTGATTATTTGGGCACTGGATAGCTCCATCCAGAGAATTTTACATTTTTACTTGTTTTTTTGGTTTCCTTTTCATCCTTATCTTTTAGATTCTTGCCTTTAATTTGAGTATTTTCTGAGAATGGAATATGACAGACTTGTAGCTGTTTAAGATCAACTGTAGTAGCAAATCATATGAGAGATGAACATGATAGTTTGCGAAATTATGATTGTTTTTGTTTTTTTATTTTGTTTTAACAAGCACAAAGTATTTCTTGAACAAATCATCAAAAGAATATTGAACATTTTGCTTGAAAAAGAGAATTTGAACTTTAATGGGATATGATGGAATCTGAGAGTCTGAAGAAAAGATTTGGAATCAGTCCTTTGTGAACAAGAAAATGTGGTAATATATCAAAACTGATTGATTTTAATGGCATGTCAACCTGTCTGGAGTTATTTTATGTCAAGAGATTTACATTCATTGTACATTTATATATTTTTGTAGTTGTTTTATAAGATTTGACTCACAGTTATATGTGGTCAAGTACTCCAAGCAAACACAAATATATATATACACTAGCGCTTAGAATGTTCCCCACTGGCCTGGAAGACTGGGGTTCAATCCCAGGTCAAGTCATACAAAGGACTCAAAAAATGGTACTTGATGCCTCCTTACTTAACATTCAGCATTATAAGGTATGGATCGAGGGTAAAGTGAAGCTATCCAGGAAATGGAATAGCACCCTCCCCTACACCTTGCTGTAGTAGCTATTGAAAAGGGAGCCTTCAGGTCACCCTTGACTAAGGTCACCAACTTTACTTATATATGTGTGTGCAAGTCTTTCTGAAGTCTTGCAGTTGTGTGAAATTAATTAGATTATCATATTTGTGTGGGGGTATAATTTTTTAAATTTATACCATAATTTTGCCTAGTAATTGGGGAGGGATGTCAGTTATAGATAAGGTGACTATTTTACAAATTTCGTTGGGCCAACACTACTCGACTCTATGACTATGCACAGTCCGTCAGTACATAACTAAATAACACTTCAAAAATCAATTATAAAATAAAAATAATGATTTTAGCTTTAAATATAATGTACATAACAATATTGATTTTATAATTATTCATCATTGTTAAAGTTGTCATTACAATTAACCACATTTAATGGAGGTGCCCATGGTGTAATGGTTATCGTCATAGGATATGGACACGACGACACGAGTTCAAATCCTGGACCAGGCTAATTGCATTTCACATAGCACTAATACCCTTGGGAAAGGTATGAATCCAATTATTCTCCCTCCAGTTATGGGTAAATAGTAAGGCAGACTAGGTTCTACAACCTTGGTGAGGCAACTAGTCTAGAAGAAGGAAAACTCTGAATCCAAACCAATAAAACTCCGCTTAAAAATCAACCTTGTGTCATATCCTGCCCGAGTGGAGGGGTCGGTAAATATGATTAACCACATTTTGTAATTCTCGTCGGGAAATCACGTCTATCGTGTTAAAGACTAGTCACCTTAGAAATTACACTGTCTTGAAAATGTGAAATATTAGAATCTTAAAATTTCACTCCCCTTCCTGAAACAAGGGGTCACATCAGGAAATAAAGTCTGTAAAGGCACTTGTGTTGCAACAGTTATTGTTTTAGGAAATGGACTCAGCTACTCAATTACAAACCTTTGCAATACACATATAGTGCTAATACCTTAGGGAAAGGTATGAATCCGACTATTTTCCTTTCAAGGATGGGTAAATAACAGGGCAGACTGGATTCTTTAACCTTGGTATAGCTAATAGTCTAAGAAAAGGAAAACTCTCAATAGACCTGGATAAGGATGGGCTGTCCAGGACATGCTATATTACTAGTGCCCCTTGACCAAACCAGGTTACAGGACTGGTGATAAAATACAGTCTGTAAAATTCAATTATATTTATATACAGATATATCTATGAGGATGATGATGATGTATTTGTAATTCCAATTTTAGGATGATGATGATGATGATTTATTTCTGATTCCAATTTTAGGATGATGATGATGATTTATTACTGATTCCAATTTTAGGATGATGATGATTTATAACTAATTCCAATTTTAGGATGATGATGATGATGATGATGATGATGATTTATTTCTAATTCCAATTTTAGGATGATGATGATGATTTATTTCTAATTCAAATTTTTGGTGGATGATGATGATTTATTACTAATTCAAATTTTTTTAAACCCTGAAATTAAAAAAAAAAAAAAAAAAAATCAGCAAAAATTAATTGTCAGTGTTTTACCTTTTACCTTTATGTACCGAACAAAAAAATAAATAAATAAAAATCTTTGTTTTTAAATGCTTTTTTATATCTTTTTTTTTTTCCATAAAAGAAGAAACATAGTTTATTTATTCCTTGCACTTTTTTATTTTTCTCTCTCTTTGAATGGGGAATATCGAAGTGGCTGGCCTTTATTTCTTCACCCCTCCAGCTGCTGCTGCTGCTAAACTATCACTGCTTTCTGGATGGTGCAAATCTCAGCAGTTTCTATTGAAATTCACGGGAAGGCAAGGGTCTGACAGATCTGGGTGACTAGCCAATTCTTCTCTCAACAGGAAGAAATCACTGGCAGAACAGGAGTTTTCAAGAGGCATGGACACTGCCCACAGGTGTTAAGAGCAGCATATAATGGAGATGTCTCTCCCATTCACACATATTTATACACACGTGTTTGTATGTATCAACATATACACATATACTTGTTTATATAATGTATGCATGTATATGTTTATATAGTTATACATTTGTGTGTGTGTGCGCGTGCATATATACATGTGTATATATATATATATATAATAAGAGGTAGATAAAAGAGACCTGATCATGAAGAAAGAAAAAATACTTGTTTATTTGGTTGTGTTTCATGGCATATCAATTCTTGTGGGTTATTTAATCCCAAATCTTATATATATTTGATTTGTAAGCAAATAGTTTGTAGGTAACATTATTTTAAAATGAGCCAGAGCTCATTTGTTTGCACACAGTTAAATCTTTTCAAGTGATGCTAATAATAATGATGCTTTTTAATATCAATCAATTATTTGCACACGTTTAAATTGTTTCAAGTATAGTAAATGATTATATATTATCCATAGATTGGAAACTTAAAGGTACTACTACCCAGAGCAAAATTCAAGTCTCATTGGGTGCCCCCATTCATATGGCCTAGTGCCACATCTAAGCAAAAAGCTTTGTGAATTACTACCACTCAGAGCAAAAGTAGACCTGGAAGTAATAGCAATGAAGGAATACTTAACATTCCTCAAAGTTCCAGAACTGGATTCTCACCATCATATGGTTTAATGTGATATCTAGGACACATGTTAGGAGGGTCGTACCCCTTTGCAGAGGTGCAGTCAGTGTATTCTACTGCTCCAGCCAACAGGGTAGCTAAAGAAAATAAAAGATTAGGCCAAATAAAGAGAAATGTGTGATACAAAGAGAAATAGAAAAGTATATTGAGTAAGAAATCCCGGTGATCAGAAATGTGAGAGAGAGAGAGAGAGGTGGATAAGTTAAATGCCTGAAAGTGAAGTTGAGGTCATGAAAAGGCGGTTGAGAGCATTATATTGAAGAAGGAGAAAGAAGAGTGTGAGAAAAAGAGTAAGAGAAATGGTGTATAATGTTAGATACAAGAAAATGGAGATAAGGATCTGAAAGAGAGGAAGAAAAAAATGACTATATGAAAGAAGGAGGTGCCCGTGGTGTAATGGTTATTGTCGCAGGAATTGGACACGGCAACACGAGTTCAAATCCTGGACTTGACTGATTGCATTTCACATAGCACTAATACCCTTGGGAAAGGTATGAATCCAATTATTCTCCCTCCAGCTATGGGTAAATAGTAGGGCAGACTAGGTTCTTCAGCCTTGGTGAGGCGACTAGTCTAGGAGAAGGAAAACTCTGAATTGAAACCTGTTAAACTCCGCTTAAAAATCGACCTTGTGTCATATCCTGCCTGAGTGGAGGGGTCGGTAAATATGATTAACCACATTTTGTAATTCTTGTCGGGAAATCACGTCTATCGTGTTAAACACGATAGACATGATTTCCCGACAAGAATTACAAAATGTAGGAGAAGGAATTACAAAATGTCGGAGAAGGAAAACTCTGAATTCAAACCTGTTAAACTCCACTTAAAAAACTGACCTTGTGTCATATCCTGCCCGGGCGGAGGCATTGGGTAAATATGAGAATATGAAAGAAGGAAAATGAAAACTAACACAGAGACATAGAGAGAAAAGTGTGATACATTTAGCTATGAGAAAGTGAAGATGAGTGTATGAAAGTGAGGCTGTAGCATTATAAGAAAGAAAAGGAAAGAAAGACAAAAGGGAAAACAAATTCAGTTTCTATGAAATAAAGAGAAAAAATAGAAAAAGATAAAAGCTGAGATTTAGGATCTCTTCAAAAAAAAAAAAAAGAAAGAAAGAAAATTAAAGAATAATGTATTCACATAATAAAAAGAGAAAGAAAAGAGAAGAATAAAGAAAGAAGAAAAATGACAAGCATTCTAGAAAGAGAGATAAAAAGTGGTGGGTAAGTAAGCAGAGAAATAAGAGTAAGTGAGTTTAGAGGAGTCAAATTGTCTCACTCGATCACCTATTCTAATTCTGATGAGTCCTTTATAATAGAACAGGTGCAGTGAATACCGGTTTCCTGCAAAACTTAACCTGTCACAGTTTAAATACCTTCTTCAAGACATTTATTACCTAATTACACAGACCAATGAAAAATTATAGCTAATTAATATTTAAAATGTTTTTTTTCTTTTTCTTCTCATGGCAAATTTGAATGGTATATGATGTTTTTATTTACAAGAGTTAATTTGACTTTGGCTATGAGGTCACAGTTATAGGGCACCTGCTTTGGTTTGGCTTTGTTTGAGTTATTTGTTTAATGCCATTTCAACCTTTATGGATTATTTACTGCAAAAGACATCTTTGTAGAACAGTAGAACATTTAACTCATAGCTGGGGAAGGGAAGAGGTTCATAATTTTCCCAAGGGTATTAGCAGTTGCGTGACCGGAGTTCAAACTCAATTACTATGATGTTGCAATCCAGAATGTTAGCCATTACGTCATGGGTAACTGGGGAAGATCAAACTCTCGACAGTTGCAATAGTTTGTGAGACTAAACTACTGCATGCTGACAGCCACATCATAGTAAGTGGAAGGGAGTTCTCATGGTGTAGTGGCTAATCTGTTGGATTGAAACATGGTCGTAAGTGGGGAAAACCTGATGGTATAGAGGCAAAGATGTTGGATTGCAACTTTGTAGTAAGTAGGGTAGGGTAAGGCTGAATGGTATAGTGGCTCATGTGTTGGATTTTAACATTGGCATATGGGAAGACCTGATGAAAAGAGAAGAATAAAGAAATTCAGTTTGTATGTTTATATAGTTATACATTTGTGTGTGTATATATATATATATATATATATAATAAAAGGTAGATTTCAAGCTAACTGCAACATCATAGTAAAAAATTCAAACTCCAGTCACACTATTACATTCACTTTCAGACTTATACCCTTGTGAAAAGTATGAACCCCAACTATGGGTTAAATAGTACCACTACTATTCTTTCACAAGGATAGCCTTGATATTAGATGACCCATGAAGTTTGATATGCCATTAGAAAAAAACAAACCAAACCACAGCTCAATATTTATAAGGCCAGAAATAAAATTGAATTAAAAACAAACCAAAAATATTAACTTTAAGAATTACTAGCTATTATTTTAAATTTCATGAAATTGTTACCATCATAAGTTAAGGCAGAGCCTTAACTTATGGAGTTTACAATTCATTGTCTATTAAACTCCTAAGTTTTATCTGATTATTGTATCCTATTTGGTACATGAAACTTTAAATAATGAAACTATTATAAGAATAAATGAGATTCTAATTTCTTTAAGGTTTTAGCTAGGTAACTTTTTCACTAGTCAAGGTTCCCCAGTCAGTTGAGCTGAAGAATACACTGACTGCACCTCTGCAGAGGGGTAAGTCTCTCCAACCAAAAAGGGTCCTGGATGTGATACAAAACCATTTGACTGTGAGGCTCCAACTTTGAAGAATGTGGAGTACCATTTCATTGCCATTACTCCTGGGTCCACTCTGACTGGAGTAGTAGTACCTGTTAGGGTCCCATCTATAAGCCAAATAGAAACGTTTAACCATTTAACTGTGTGCAAACAAATAACTGATTTTAAATTAAATCATTAGTGTAAGATATAAATAATTTGAACTATTTAACTGTGTGCAAACAAATAAGTAATGTTTAATAGAATTATTAGTATTGAATAGCAATGCTTGAAACCCTTCAACTGTGTGCAAAAATTGAATTATTGGTACAATTGGTTATTGGTACAAGCTTCATATATATAGCAATACTTGGACTCATTTGATTGTGTACATATAAATAAATGGTATTGAAAAAAATGATTAGTATTAAATAGCAATACTTGAAACCACTTAACTAAGCACAAACAATAGCAATACTTAATTGTGTGCAAACAAATTGGCTCTTTTGAAAAATTGAATTTCTTTCAGATTATTCACTTAGAAATCATATGCATAACCATTTAATTAATTACAAACAAATGACTGATGTTGGATTAAGTTGTTAGTTTTACATAGCAATATTTAAAACCATTTAACTACATGCGAACAAATGATTAATATTTGAGAGAATTATTAGTGTTTGATAGAAATACTTGAAACCACTAAACTATGTTGACACAAATGAGCTCTGGCTCATTTAAAATCGAATTTATTTACTATATATATATATATATATATATATATATATATATATAAACAGGATTTGGCATTAAATAACCTACACGGGTCGATATACCATAAAACCCAACCAACTAGTCAAGGTGCCCACGTGTTGACATATAATTATTTAGTAAGCTTTGCTTAGTCTGGCACAAGGTCAAAATAGAAGGATAGTTTGGTTTCTTTGTTTGATGGCATATTAGTTTTTGTGGATTATCTAAAGCCAAAGTCATCATTGTTGAAGAACAGTAGTAATACTATTTAACCCACAACTGGAGGGATTAGAGGGTTCAAGCCTTTCCTAAGTGTAATAGTCTAACACTGTAATAGCGTGACTAGAGTTCAAACTCATTTACTTCAAGACCACAGTCCAGAACTTTTAGCCATTATACCAAGGAACTCTTCCCTAGAATTATACCCAGTAAATTTTAAATTCACAGCAGCAGTGATAGTCTACTCAACAAGCTTCTTACCATTATTCTATAATGTATACATTAGCATAATATTAATTGAGTCTGGGTTAGTAAGACACAAGTCAAAAGAAGTAGGAAAATTGTCTTGCACTAATATTCCTGGAAGGAAGGCTGTTATCTGATGGTGTATGATATTTTTGACTTTCGTAAGCCAGAATTTACAAGTACTTGAATTCATTGGAAGTAGTTATAATGTTTAAATTAATAATGTTTTTATTGAGTTAAAATGATACACTTGTAAGATTTTTATTTTCTCCGATCAATAATTTCATTTTTTTTTCTTTTTCATATTATACAATGTTGCAACTGATTGGTTCTCATGCTCTTTACAGTCACTTTCTTAAAGAAATTTTTGCTGATATTTACATTATATATATATATATATATATATATATATATATATATATATATATATAATGTGTGTATGTGTGTGTTCAAAAAGTATCAAAATTGAAACTGTATTTGCAAAGACAAAGGGGAAGTCTCAAAGTAAGCAAGTTCTTAAGCAGTTGTGCTATCACATTCACTTTTGGACTAATAACCTTGAGAAAGGTATGAGCCCCCATATCCCCAGCTTATTAGTTAAATTGTATCACAGTTGTTCTTCTACAATAATGGTTTTGGCATTAAATAACCCATGGAGGTTGATATGCAATTAAACAAAGAAACTAAACCAAGACCATACAAAGGTAGAAATGAACAATGACTGAAACCTTAATATTTTAAAGAATAATCTCCTCAGTTTTAGGTACTCTTATTCCAGTGAATCTTTCATTGATCAAAGCACATCTGAAACTTCTTTTTTGATAATGCCCTTTATATCTACAAGTCCTAGCCATAACATGAATTTTCTAATGAGGAAACAAGAAAAAGTTCTACAGAACAAGCAAGTGTGGAGGATGCTTCACTTATACAATATTGTGTTTCACCAAAAGCTACTGATCAAGACTGATAATCAAAAACTATTGAGAATTGTGACTATATTGACTTATGCTTAACTTGTTTAACTATAGTTATTTTATGCTTCAAAAATATCTATGTGACTGTATATTAAAAAAAAACTAATAAAACCCAAATTTTGAAATCTTTTACTTAAAATTTATTTGAGCAAGTTTCATGCCACTGTATATTTTACGTTGAAACTCAGAAAAAAAAATTGATTGTGATTTGAAATTAAAATAAGTGTTACTGACTGTGACTTTTGGTTATTCCCTAAGCTCAGAGGCTGTCATTATGAGACAATTGAGGAGATGAAAGAGGCTGTGACGAAGGTCATTGACATGCTCACACAAGAGGACTTCCATAGGGCCTTCCAGAAGTTGATGGAACGGTACAAAAAGTGCATTGCAGCCGGAGGAGATTACTTCGAAGGGGACTAGAGTTTCATGTGTGTACTATCTATAAAAGTGCACATATGAAAAAAATCTGGAAACTTATCATATGCACCTCGTGAGATGGGCTGAAATTCTTTGAATTGCCTGAGACAAAAGAATAAATTCAACAAAGTTAAGATAATGGAATAAACCTTTCAAGAATTAAGTTTTAGTTTGGTTTGGTTTGTTGGGTTTTATGGCATATCAACCTTTGTAGGTTATTTAACGCCATATCCATTTTTATGTAAATAATCAGTTCTATTTAAAACAATTCAGTTTAGCATGAGTACACAGTTTAAATGTCAAAAATAGTTCAATTTAAAACAATTCAGTTTAGCAAAAGCATGCAGTTTAAATGTAAGTACAGTTTAATTGTAAAAAACATTTCTATTTCGAGCTATTCAGTTTAGTCAAGCAATTCTACTTCAGCTAATTCAGTTTAGTAAAAGTACAGATTTTGTTTACACATGTCAGAACAGTTCTATGTTAAACAATTTAGTTTAGTGTAAATACAGTTTCAATGTCAAAAACAGTTCTATTTGAAATAATTCAGTTTAGCACAAGTTCAAATGTAAGCATGGTTCAATTCTCAAAAAACATTTCTATTTCAAGATATTCAATTTAGCATGAGTATGCCGTTAGTTCTATTTAACCCATAGATAGGGCCCTATCAGGTGCTACCACGCCGGGCCAGAGTGGACCTGGGAGCAATGGCAATGAAGGGGTGCTCCGTATTCCCCAAGGCCCCAGCATTACTGGGACCTCACCATCAGACTGTTTAGTGTCATATCCAGGACACTCGTTGGGGGTGGTCTTACCCCTCTGCAGAGGTGCAGTCAGTGTATTCTACAGCCCCAGCCGACTGGGCAATTAAGTTTTAGATTTGTTAAATTTTTAAAATATAGTTATAAAAAATGTTTTATCATGGCTTATTCCACTTTATAGAATGATGTGGTTAAAAAAAAAACAATGTCATTAAAAGGATTTGATTTGAATAACTAAGCAGTTTGATTATAAAAGTCATCTGTAAAACAATCATTTATTTATAATGATAAAAAAGACCAAATTTAGAATGAATAACAAAACAGTTATTTTTCCTAATTCAATTCTTAAAATGCTATAGGGAAATTAGATATCTTCATTCAGAAAAAAACTGCTCTTTTTGCCAAGATAAAAGAGACATTCTGGTTGGTTGGTTTGTTTTACCATGTATCAACTTTTTTTGGGGGTCATTTAACACTGAATCAAGTCATTTTGATAAACATTTCAAACAATTCAGTTTAGAATAAGTATATTTTTTTTTGTTTACACACAGTTAAATGTTAAAACAGTTCTATTTCAAACAATTTTAAATGGAAAACAGTTAATTTTAACAATTCCGTTTAGCACAAATACACAGGTTAGTTCTATCCATAGATAGAACTAACCTAACTCTATCAGGTGCTACCACTCCGGGCCAGAGTGGAACTGGGAGCAATAGCAATGAAAGGGTACTCCATATTCTCCAAAGCTCCAGCATCACTGAAGCCTCATCATCAGATTGTTTAATGTCATATCCAGGACACTTGTTGATGGGGTCTGCAGAGATGCAGTCGGTGTATTCTGCATCCCCAGCTGATTGGGCCAGAGACATTCTGTTAGAGACAAAGGATAAGTCACAAAAAAAATTATATAAACTGCAATTATTTTGACAAAACATTTTTACATAATTTATGCACGCACACACACACACACATACACATGGTGGTGTTCTCATGGTGTAATGATTAAAGCAATGGACTACAGAATTGTAGTGAGCAAGTTCAAACTCCAGTTATGCTATTACATCCACTTTTGGACAAATACCCTTGAGAAAGGTATAAACCCCCTTATCCTCCCAGTTATGGGAGGACAAGGTTAGTACCACTACTGTTTTTCTAGAAGGATGGCTTTGACATTAAATAACCTAAGAAGGTTGATATGCCATGAAACAAAGAAACCTGAAACCACACACACAACCAACATTAAATATCAGTTACTATTGTTGTATTTCTTACCAAGTGTCCTGAAGAAAACACTAACAAACCTTTATCAATAGGTTTGAACCAAATGACCTTTTTGTTAAATATAGTTAAAATATTCAAAGGGCTCTCCAGTTTTCTTGTATGTACTTCAATACTTTTCTAGCATGTACTTCAATACCTTAACCATTGTGTTTCTAAGAGGAGTATCTTTGTAAGCAATGAGAATTATATTAAGCCTAAATGATCAAAATAAAACAAGTACTCATAGAGATATTCATACTAGTAATTATAAAAGCATCCACACACATTTCTTTCCTATAAACCAACTCTTAGAATTTTTGTTTTGTTTATGCATAAATCAAGATCACCTCTTGTTGAGTAAAATTTTGGCTTCTTGTTGTGGTATTATGGTAGTTGGTTCGTACTGATTAATTTTGATGGGATGATAACCTGTCAAGGGTTATTTTATGCCAAGAGGTTAGGGAATTGTGTTCATTGTACCTTCATATTTTCATTTTTTTGTGGAGTTGCTTCTTAAGCCTTTTGCTGACAGGGCCACATTTCTTAAGCCTTTTGCTGGCAGGGCCACATTTCTGTCAACAACAGTGCATTTTTGTGATCAATGCTACCAAAAGCAGAGGAAAAAAAGTTGTTTTTTTTCGGCAGCATTTGCTTATTGGCTGCTCATTGACCAATTCAGTGTTCACATGTAGAATAATTACTAGGAGGTCCCATTGTGGTGTAGGATTGTTGAAAGGTTGTTTTGCAAAACTTCATGATTAAAAATGAGTGCTTTATTGTTCTCATGCTCTTGTGCATACACTTGCTGATCAAATTATCATGTTTTTTTATATGTGATTAATTGATTCGTTTGAACATAGCCTCGATTTTGCAAATTTCTGAAAATAATCCACCCACTCTTCAAGGATTAAAAAAGGGTTAAAAGGTTGGGGTTTTTTCACGGTCCTATCGAATACAAATAATTTTGACCAATAGAAAAAAAACTAACAGGTACTTGCCCTCTGAGTTGGACGATCTAGAAGTGTTTTCAATGAAGGGGAACTAGGCTAGTTTTAAATATCAATTACAACTGATTATTGGTTCCTAATACTAGTTGCCTTGTACTAAATCTCAGTAATACTTAGTAAATAACTAAAGGCTTGAAGTCATCTTTTTTAAGAAGGCATCAAAAGTCACTTGTTTTTTTTTAAATTCTTGAATGTAACTTTTTGAATTATGCCTTCTCCAAAATAATTTTCTTTCTTTAAAAATAAAACAAGGAAGAAGAATCAACTGTGAAAAGTGGGGTGAGGAGGATACTAGATGACCATTAAATTTATTTTAGGAAGAAAAAAAAAGAAGAAAATAACCAACTCAACTCTATTGCACTTTATATTAAAATTCAATCAAAATTCTAAATCATTAAAACCAAAATTTGAATTGTAATTTCATTTGTTAAATCTTTACAAAATTATTGATTTTTTTATTTCACATTTCAAATTAGATTTTTTTTCCTGATGACATTTTTTTTCTAATTTTTTTTAACCATCTTTTATGAGTTCAAGAAATCCTGGTAAAAGATGAAATTTTAATTAAATTCATATCAATTCCAGTTGAGGATTTTAATTCTTTCAATATATTCAGTCATGCTTGCAAAGGAGAAATTTAGTCCAAATGGATCACAGTTTCAAGTCTGGGAAGAAGAGTCAAAAACTAAAACCATACCACATTCATTCCATAATTGTTGTTGCATTTAGTATATGAAATGTATATGCAAATGTAACAGTTATCATGCAACTGATAGTTCATGGTTACTTCTATTCCATTATAATTTACAGTTAATATATAAAATTTATGTACAATTATCACAACAATTAGAGGCCCGAGATAATAATTTCTGCCTTTAGATTTTTCAAGGCTTTGAAATCTGATTTCAAATCCCCCAAAATGCAATTTATAGATAATTACCTAACTAAGCTTAACACAAAACCAAATAAAAGAAACTTGTCTTGGAACAATTATATTGAGACAATCGTCTAAGCAAAGGAGAACTTGCTTACTTTTTTGAGATTTTTATTTTTACCTGAGCTTTAATTCTGATTATTGGTCTTGGTATGAATTCTCTTGACTCTCTCTCTCTCTCTCTCCATTGTTATCGGCCATCACTAAGTCCTCAGAGATGATAAACGTAATTTTTTTTACTGATCCCCCTTTTTAGGAGTCCATAGAAAATCCTCACTTACAAGTTCTTCCTTACTTCTCCAACAATGTCCAGTTCGTCTTATTCGGATGGTTTGTGAGATGGGAGTTAAGTTGCCGTACATCTGCTGTTTTGTAGGATACTAATTTCAGGATTTGCTCAGAATAACTCGCAGAATCCTTGTGTAGTTCCCATTTAGCTTGTTCCCCTGTCATTTCGTAAAAGTTCAAGTACAGTAGCACTGACGTGACTACAGCTGGGAGGAAATCCCGTTTTATTTTATCAGAGATCAGTCTATACTTTGCCTATGTGTATGTTGACATGAGTAAATGAGATATTGCTGGTTATTTAGTAAGGCTAATGGTCACCTAGTGAAAATCAAATTCACTATGGGAGTGAAAATGAGCTTGATAACCATTTTGCTCGGGTAGGTTTTACAAGTATTTTAAAGAATAGACTGGAAGTTTAAATCTCTGGTGAAGAAAAAAAAGCAAGGAAAAAAAGATGTTTACGCTACTGTTAAGATGACAGAAATGAACAAGTCTCACTTGTTTCCCATTCAATTATTTTTTTGTTTAAATGAGTTATTTTTAATTAGAATTAAACCTGGTAATGAATCACAGGATTCCGTTTTAAGTTTAATTATTGATTATATTATTATTGATCCCAGGTTCTATAATCTGACCTCCTTCGTTTGAGATTTAAGTTGGATGATATTTTGAGTAAGATTATCCAATATCATAAGTCACAGGGTTGGATTAACTTAAAAAACAACTTTTGACTCACTTATTATACACTTACCAGCGTCTTTTAAGTGCTTTGGATTTACAGAAACAAAACCGAATAGTAACTGGGAATAAAAAATAAAAAGATAAAGAACCAAATTTTTGCTAAGATTAAAAAGAAAAACGTTTCAACTATTGGACCAATGATGATGAAATCTATCTTTGAATTCATACTAATAAAATCTTTTCAGCCGATTTTCTAAGAATTCTTACAAGATACTTCATCTGAGAATAGTTTCCACCTGAAAATGCTCTTTACATAAACAAATACCATAAACCAATTATCAAATTAGAATCAATAAATTTAGTAGAGAGAGCGTAGTGAATCATTCCAAAAATATCCGTGAACATTCAGTTATTTTTACTCTATACATAGTTGTGAACATTTTTCTTGATATTCCACCATATTCTCTTTGTATCAGTCCATTGTATTTAATATTTCATGGATCGGTTATAAAACCACCTGCAAGTATTACGTTAATATTTCAACTTTACCGGCCCATTGGCCTTGTGGGTTAAGTGTTCGCCAATGGCCGGTGAGACCGGGGTTTATTTCCAAAGATTCAGAAAGTGGTACTTGATTCCTTCTTGCTTAACACTCAGCATTATACGGTATAAAGCAAGAGTAAAGTAGAGCAACCCAGGGAAAGGAGTGACGCCCTCCCCTATACCTTGATGTAGTAGCTATTGAAAAGAGAGCCTTTGGGTCGCCCTCGGCAGCGGTCACCAACTTACAATAAAAAGAGGTTTGGGCATTCCCTTATGATGTAATGGTTGACAAGTTAGTTTTTTAGATCCATTGCAACTGAATAGTGAGTTTGATACTCATCGGGTGCCCCATACTTGATCATGTGCTATATCTTGCATGTAGCAAAGGGGTTGGGTAAATATCTACAGCACTGAGTGGATGCTGAAAAATCCTCGGTTAAACGAAGAAAGGAATGACCAAGAAACCTACTAAATGATCTTCGTAATGATCGAAACACCCGGCACAAACGAAGAAAGGAATGACCAAGAAACCTACTAAATGATCTTCGTAATGATCGAAACACTCGGCACATCTTTCTTCAAATTTCTCTCTTAAGGAAGAAAAAATTAAACAAAAAAAAATCTATAAAATTTTAAAATAGGTAAATTGTGCTCAACAAACAACGCAAATATTTTCATGGACATTCAAGCCATCACGGACCTTTCCTAAAGAATATATTTTACAACCAGATTCTTTCAAAGCTGTTAAAGCTTTAGATAAATTAAATAACTTTCAATAAACTAAATTAAAAGAAAAGCTAAACGGGAGACTTTGTTCAAGAATCACGAAAAAACTTCTCCATGTCCGCAGGTCTTACAGTACGCCAACTGCATCCTCTCAAGAGTGGCAAGACCTCCCACTTCCCAAAAGTTTTCTTGGGTATGACTCTAACTTTGATCAGGTGTTGAGGCTTCTGTTCCGGAGCTCTGGGAAGCGTAGCGTACCCTTTCATTGACATTACTCCCAGATTTATTCTGATCTGCAGTTGTCGTACCTTATAACTGTGTCCAAATTATTTGCATTAGATAGGAATACTTGATACCATTTAACGATGTGCAAATAAATGATTATTTTATGCAAGTAAAAAAGCGTGATTAAAAAATGATTACAATGGAATGTTGAAAATATAAATAATTATGATTATAATCAAATTATGAATCAAATTTCAAAATCAAATAAGGAGTTAATATGCCGTTAAACAATAAACCAAAAAGACATTATTTTTCACTGTTTCTCTCATCTTATAATAAAATAATTTGGAGAATATTTCTTCTCTGATTTTCTAATAATAAATGAGAAGTAATTAATATGAATTTTATTTCAATTGCTTTTTACTGAAACTGTTTCATTATTCTACAAATAATTGTCAGAAATTGGAAATAAATTCCAGCCAAAAATAAATTTTGAATGAATAAAGAAACAAAAAAAAAAGTATATTCAGATATGAAATAGAAAATAGAACCAACTTGGTCGAGTGCTTCTTTATTATTTATTTCTTTTCCATTCCGTTTGATATTCTTATCTTGTATTTATTTCTTCTCAGGTATAGAACAGGAATTGTGAGCTGCTTTGTTGAAATTACAAGCTAAAAACGATCTAATTAGATAAAACAGTGTTGAAATACACGCACACACGCCTTCCTTTGTTTTATTTCTGTTGCTTTTTGAAACTTACGATCTGTTTTACAATTAACCAAGCAGCAGAGATTAGAAATAAAGTATGATTGATTTTAACGGCATGTCAGCCCGTTTGGAGATTTTATTCCTAGCTGTTAAAGAAATGCGTACGTGTTTATAAACACATTTTTGTGTAGTTTCTTAAATTTTTTTTTTCATAAGGTTAGATGGTATCTTGAACAAATGCTGGAAGCAACACCCCACAAAACAGAAACTGTGCGGTCACTTAGCTCTCATCTCGCAAACAATCCAAGTAAGACGAACAAGGACACTGCTGGAGAAACAAGAATGAACTCATAAGCGGTGTGCTCCTATGTTGGCCGACTAGCAAAGACTTACATTAGCTACGTGTGGATACTGGGAGTAATTTGGAGGACTGCTACGAGAGATGGATGATAGGGATGGGTGGCGATAGAGGGAGAGAGAGAGAGAGAGAGAGAGAGAGAGAGTCAGGGAACTCCGCGCTGTCAGCACGACTTGATGGTAATATGATGTCAGGTATTCCTATCAAATATAAATGATTTTTAAATAGATTTATGGAACATTAACAAGTACTATCACCTTAAGTACGAGTGGATCTGGGAGTAATGGTAATGAAGGGGTATTCTACTCTCTCCAGAGTTCAAGAATTGGAGCTTTACCATCAGATGCAGTTTATTCGGTGTCCTCGTGGTGTAATGGTTAAAGCGATGAACTGCGGAATCGTAGTACACGAGTTCGTACTCCAGTCGTTCACTTTCGGGCAAATACCCTTGGGAAAGGTATGAACTTTCGGGCAAATACCCTTGGGAAAGGTATGAACCCCCTTATTCTCCCTCCAGCTATGGGTAAATAGTAGGACAGACTAGGTTCTTCAGCCTTGGTGAGGCAACTAGTCTAGGAGAAGGAAAACTCTGAATTCAAAACCTGTTAAACTCCGCTTAAAAATTGACCTTGTGTCATATCCTGCCCGAGAGGAGGGGTTGGTAAATAGTACCATCAGATGCAGTTTATTGTCATAACGAGGACATCCCCCTTTTTGTGTATTTAGATATAAAGAGAAATCTCCATAGAAATTTGAATTTGCTCCCCGTGACTTGAAGAACTTCGCTTTACAGTGATCGAATCCTTATTAATTTAGCCGTGATTTATTTTCGATTCATGTTTTTTCAGCATCCATAAAGAGTGGCAATAAAAAATACTTGAACACTTGGAAGTAGGAAATATATTTAGTCGAGTCCCCACTCAGCAATGATCAATATTACCATTATCATATCCATGATATACTAACACTGAACACGACGGAAGGAAAGAAAAGACAAATTCATTTACACATAATGGATATTCGAAAACGATTAATTTTCAAACTCCGGGTCAGAGTAAACCTAGGAGTAATAGCAATGCAGGAGTACACTGCGACGTAAAATCTAAACAAAAAAAAAGCAAAAACACTGGACCGTTTGAATACTGCTTGTTTAATGACTTGTAGAAGGCCGATCATATCTTCGAGAATGTCGATAACTAATATACAAATTCGGCTTAAAAAATCAAATTGTTAGAAATGTTTTGTAATTTTATAAATAAGCAATTGTTTGTTGCTAGCTTTTATAATCAATATGTTTAACCGTTTAAATAACGCAACTTTCTGCCCTGCAACTGGTAACGACCTTTGCCTTTTGAATTAAAGTTTTAGCCGATTAGGGGAGTAAGCAATCGTTGAGATTTTTATTACTATATTTTTAAAATTTGATTTCTGAAATGATCATTTTTAAATCAGAGTTCGTCAAAACAATTTAAGTTACTCGATTTTTTATTTAGTTTTTGTTTTATAATGTATTTATTTGTGTATCAATTTCTTCTTTTGTCCTGGGCAACAACAGGAAATTTCACTCGTCATTCATATTCTTCGTTTTAATGCTTTATACAATTTTTGGTGGAGTTTTCTTAAAGCATAAATGTCTTTTGACGGAGTATTCTTAAAGCATAAATGTCTTTTGACGGAGTTTTTTCAAAGCATAAATGTCTTTTGACGGAGTTTTCTTAAAGCATAAATGTCTTTTAATGAAGTTTTCTCAAAGCATAAATGTCTTTTGGCGGAGTTTTCTCAAAGCATAAAGCATATATATAATTCCAAGTATCCATCTTGCTGTTCAATATACTTAACAGATCTTTCGTTTTTTTTCAAATTTCTCAACAAACTCTTAAAAAATGGCAGAAATATTCAATAAAACAAAACAAAAAAACATAAAATTTTAAAATAAAGTAATTCCTTTCTTGGTTGGATTGAAAAATTTTCAGCGCCTTTGCATATTTTCGAGAAAACAATTACTATATTTGTCCCATAAATATATGTATATAAAAGTATATAAATTCAATGCATTAAGTGTAGGTGAAGTAGTCCACGTGACGTAGAGGCTAAACTGCTGGAGTGTAGCTGCAAAGTGAGTTCGAACTCCAATTGCGAGATTTCATTCTCTTTCGGATTTGGGAAAGATAAGAAACTTCTTATCTCTCCAGCTATGGGTTAAATAGTATCACTGCTGTTACATGGCCTTGGCATTAAATAACCCACAAAGGTTGATATGCCATAAAACAACGAAACCAAACCAGGCCAAATATTAAGTGTAACTGTTATTATGGGACAGAGATAATATGTCGGTATTTAACTGACCCCCGAACAAGCTAGAATGCGGCTCAAGGCCATTTTATAATGAGGAGTTACGCACAAATCAAGACTCTTGCGCGGCTGATAAAAAAATACTTGGCTCAGTCGGCATTCTCCAATTGGGGCGCCTCAGATGCCGAGAAATAAACCCAACTCTTCAAAGCAGGTAACACCTGGGAGACTACCCCCCCCACAACTGAGACCAAGCGTTCAATCAACAACTTCTCACCCGGCACGACAGAGGTAATATGTCTTGGTGAACATTAATTACTTAATCACCATTGACCTTTTTTCTCTATGGTATTTCATTCTTCCGTTTTTCCGGCATACAATTTTAAAAATGTGAATTTGAATCCATCTCTATTACTAAAATTACCATTAACCGTAACTCGGCAAAAACAGCATATCGCAGCGAAATTTGTATTAGAACAATCCACTTAAAATGTACAAACTTAGAGATTAAAGCAGTTACGAGCTGAATGACTATTTATTGATGTTTATGATCGTTCTGAACGTGATTTTTTTTTTTAAATTATCTAAATTTTCAATAACAATGAAATCCTTATTCGAATCTTTCATTCCATCTCATATATATATATATATATATATATATATTGATCAAACGGCCAATTTTTCTTGTCATAAACAACCAACTTTTCTTTTTATACAAATTTTCGAAATTTTTATATATTTTTACACTTTTTATACATCCATCTACACTTAACATCACTGATAAAACCCCTCACAGTCCTGATGATGGTTCAGCAGAACCGAAACGCTATAGTGTCGACTGACTTTGTTTCTCTATAAATCCCCACTTTCTATTTGGATTACTTGTCAATTTTTCTTCACAAATTGTCGGATTATTATCCATTATTTTCTTCCATATATATATATATAAAGTACAAAAAATATTATTGCGTCAATCTAATGAAACCTAACATAAAAGCCAAATCTTACAGTAATGTTTATGCCCTAAGAGATTAGAGCAATTTCTTGTCTAATATGCAGCTAATTAGTAATTTTGTGGTTTTAGTATTCTCGCTAAACGTTTTTTTTTTTAAATAAAGAAATCAATTACTAATTATCAATATAAACGAAGATTACTATTAAATAGAAGCATCGATATTATCATGGATTGTTGCTACGACAGGAACCCAACGGGGTCACTGATCGTCTTTGAAATTAATTTTAAAAAAGAAAAGAAACTTGGTTAATGTTTAATAATTCATAACTTAAAGACATGGTAAATTTGATTACTGTAAATCTAGTTTAACCAAAACTTCTTGAAACTGGACGTGTCGGCACCCGGTGAGGGTTAGACTCACTTCAGTTGTTTACTGAAAAGACAATCTCTGTAACCATCTAACCACCACAGAACACGCAAAACACTTCTTCGTGCAATAGATATCAAGCTTACCGCGCACACTACAGTAGTGTGTTAATTCTTCCTTGTTTGTTACTTTATACCCCACATTTGAGACCTTGTACTGTACTAAGCTCAGTTTAGTTTGGCACAAGATCAGAAGTATAAGGTACCCTATGAGAATCGAACTCACGAGCAATAGTCTTGAACCTAGTTCGCCAGCCATTACACCACAGGAAGCACCCGGTAAAACTTGGTAAATATAATTAACTAAATAATCATTACGCAGCTTCGCTTTGTCCGACACGAGCCTCTGTTTTACGGGACTTATACCTACTATTTCTGCCTTGTAGTCCGACCTTTGAGCAATGCGCTCCTCTGCAAAGTGGTAAGACCCACCTACCCCCCCCAAAAAAAAGGTGTCTTGTATATGACTCTGATCAGCATCTGAAGATGTGTGGAGTAATCCTCCATTGCCATTACTCCCTGGTCCACTTTGTTGTTGTTCCTGTTGGGATACCATTCATGGGTTAAATAGATCTGTTAAAAATTATTCATATTCAATTGGATCGAGTATTAAAAAAATCTAAACAACTAGAAAAATGTAAATATGAACGTATATTGTATGCGATTCCCTAACCCCAAAACCTAAAATAACCCTGGACGAATTGAAATGCCGTTAAAAAATCAATCAGAATCAATGTGCCTTCCTTTTCTTGGTCACCCATGTAAGTAGTGAGCTAGCTGTAAGCGCGTCATTATTGAATATCAAAAAAGTAAACTTGGCTTAATTTTTGTGCAAGACCAAAAAGTATGTAGCTTCTCGTGAGGATCGAACTCACTATCTGTAATAATTGTCGATGTGACTAGCTTGCTTTTGTTTTATTATTTCAAGGCACACTAAGTAGTATTAGTGTTGTCTGACGCACTCGGTAAAAATCGAATTCTCTATTGAATGGACAACAAGCTAGAGCTCGTTAACCATTACGCTACTGGAAGCGTTTAGCTATACTTATTTTTTTAGAGCTGATTTTGTTGTATCATAAAGGCAGTGTGATTTTTTAAAAATTGATTATAAACTTCTTGAAAAGAAAAAAAAAGGATAACTTTTTTTTATCAGAAAAAATAACTTAAATAATCTAATTTGAAACAATTAAGATTCGGATAATTCTGAAACGTTTTCGTAATTTTTTCGGCGGAGTAGATGATTTAAAAAAGCGAAAATCCTCGAAGAAAAGAAATAAGTTATCGAGAAACAAATACAAATCAACCAGGGGGGGGAGCCTTTTGGTTGAAGGTACGAACACACATACACAGTAGATGCGTTCACACGCTCGCAGAGAGAGGGAGAGAGAGAGAGAGAGAAATGGAGAAACGTCATAGGAAATCAGAGCGAGTAAAGAAAGAGAGGTTATTTTACAGCTACCTTTCACGGTCGCCTAACTGTTGAATGAAATAATCTGAAGTATTTTTGTTTGGTAGTTTATTGGAGAGGGAATGACAGATAGATTGATGGAGGGAAAAAGAAGGCTTAAAAAGAAAAGAAAAAAAAAGAATGTGAAGAATAAGGAAGAAGAGGTAAAGAAAATAAACAGAGATGAGGTGGTCGCCGAAACATCTTCGACTTGTAGAAGATGGCTCTCAGAGAACAAGGCCTTTTCTCTTTGGTTATGGAATGGTAAACAGACACATACTGAGGAGCAAAGAAAGCATGACATGGACTTTAAGAAAGAAAGAAAGAAAGAAAAAGAAAGAAAGAGTGAGATTACGAACGAAAAAAAGGAAAGGTAGATAACGAAAGAAAGAATACGTGTATTGGAATGTGTAATTTTTAAAAAATGCGCACTATAGCATTGTTGATGATAAGAATGAAACTATAAAAAAAATTTAATTAATATCTCACAGATGTGTGAAAGTAAAACAGGAGAATTATAGTCGTTATTTAACTTAGTCAAGAAAAAGAAGAAGCGGCTAATGAGATGGGTAGGAAGTTGAAGAGCGCGAAAAAGAAAAAAAAAGACAAAGACGACTATGATAATGAAGAAGAAAATAAACTAAAAAAGATTATATTATCATTAATTTAAAGCAAGAACAGAGGGGAAAAAAACAAACAAAAAATTGTATTTTGATTTATTTAGAACGAAGAACTAGAAAAAAAAAAAGGCGGGGAAGAAGAAAAATGATAATAATAAAAGATCACATTATGATTTTTAAAAAAATGATGTGAGAAGTGAGTACCCTTACCCCCAGGGGAAAGAGATAAAGAAAAGTAGTTAAAGAAAAGTTACGGTAGGGATAAAACCATCTGTTTCACCCTCTCTCTCTCTCTCTGGTGAGTGGGTGAAGGCTCAGGGGGAGGTGTAGGTTATATTGTAGAATAAAGAGAAGAATAAGTAAGTTTGTATGTGTCCAAGAAGAACAAAAGCAGCCATTGGAAGATGGTCTTCAAAGCTCTCCTCCTCTCTATCGTTTTTGGTACCACCGCCTGTTACCACCTAGCCCAATCAAAGGAGGCAACAAGAGGAAGTTTGCTCTGCAAGGCTTTCTTTTCTTTCTTTTTCTTTCCTTTTTTTTTTCTTAGATTTTTTTTCTTTTCTTTTTTTTTTCTTTTCTTTTTTTTTTTTTCTTTTCTTTTCTTTTCTTTTTTTTTTTTAAGCTACATAACTGATATGGCTTGATTATCCTATGTATACACATCCACTCTTCTGAACAATATCTGACTTTTTTCTTTCTCTCTTGAAAAGCGAAAGTTATTGATTTCGAAATCTTAAAATGTCGCAAAAAAGATATATGTATTTTTCTTTATTTATTTCTCCCCCTCTTCATGTTTGTCTGTATCATAAACATAGTTATTTATTTAGCTTAGCTTGGCACAAGGCCATGATTAGTGTGCACCCTTTGAAAATTTAACTTTCTACTTTTACTTTACAATACTGTCTGCTAGTTAAAGCTACTTCTTCCCCCGTCAAAAAATCTTTTTTATTGAATTAAATTTATTTTTCTTTTCTTTTTTTTCGATTTTTTTAAAAAGAATTCTTTTTCCTTCACATTTTACCTATCCAGTGAAGAAAAAAGCACACACAAAAAACCAAAAAAAAAAAAAGGAAAAGAAAATTCACTGTTCAAAACCCGCTTTGTTTTATCAGATTTTTTTTCACTTTCTTTCTCTCTCTCGTTAAATTGTTTCTTATACCCCACCCCAAGGCTTTTCACCACCACCCCGAGCATCTCAACCCCACCCCACAATATAATATATGCAAGAAGTACAATTATGACTTCGGATAGCATCTTCAGATATTTTCTCTCTGACCGTCTTCTTTCCTTTCTCTCCCCAGCCTAGTTCTTGCCTGCCTGCCTCTTCATATGAATAATCTTTGTTAGGGGGCAGAGGCTGGTTATCTAAGAACTCTCTGTCTGTCACTTGTAGCTGGAAGCAGCACCCCGCCCACCCGCTGCCTGCCTTTTATTTTATTTTATTTAGTTATTTATTTTTTTCTCACTAGCAGCATCCAGCAAGCATGTTCAAAAGTCTTTCCTTGAATGGAACAATCCATCTTCCATTAAAACCTGGCGTTGTCATTGTTGTTCCAACGTCCCGTCCGAGCCCTTAAGAACCATCGTTACCATCGCCTCCTCCAGTACCATCAATGTTACCATTTTCTCTAGAATAAGAGACAGAGAGACACATACATTTTACGCTTATTACTGACATGTTGTATTCTTTGGAAGGTACCACTTTATAAGTCTTCAGTATTATAACTTTCACCTTTTTGGAAAAAAAAAAAAAAAAGTTGGTATGTACCTTTCTCTATATTTGTGATAGATATAGTCATCTACTTTTTTCTTTTTGATTTCATTTCTTTTTGGACCGGTTTGTAAAAAGTTCAATTAATTACTAGTGTGAAAAGTTACATTTAGATTTCTTATGCGAAAGAATTAAAGAACTCTACCGTTTCCTTTTTAGACGTTGTAAAATAAACAAAACGTGATTTTAAGAAAAAAAAGAAAAGAATAACATGGTAATTTCTTCTGTCATTCTTCAAAATAGTTTACTGTTGTTTTCAAAAGTTTGAAGGACAAATGTCTGTAAAAGAAAATGAATGTGATTGAGTTGTCACAGACATGGTTGATGTGTTTTTTGTTTTTATTATTATAAACATTTATCAAGGGAAATATTTAATAGTAATTATAAATAAATTATAGAATTAAAAAATATATCTTGCTAATCTTTTTTGCCATTATTATTGATTGATCTATCGATTAGTTTTTGTAAAAAAAAAATCAAAGCAAATTAAAAACAAAACCTCATTCCAAGAACTGACACACTTTTGATATCTGGTGATGAAGGATAAAATTTTTTTACCCCCCCCCTAAAAAAAACAGCCCACACATGGAAGACGGCTAAAAAACTTGATATTTAAATTCTAGTCACTTTTTTAATATTTAGAATTTTTTTTTTGTCGGCATTTCTTTTTATATTCTTTAAATTACCCAGTTGACTGTTTCTTTCCACATATCTATATTGTTATTCCTCAAATTTAATTTTCTTTTAAATAACCAAAAAATGATAATACTTGTTTTAAAAAGCATATTTTAGGGATTTTCTTTTTCATGTCTTTTTCGTTTTATTACTGTACATTCATTTGATGTTAATTAATCTATTCTGGTCCTAATTTCTCTTCCGTATGATATTTATCTGCTGCTTTTACAGAACTTTCTGTTTCCATAGTAAAGAGAAAAATTTTGTTTAACATTAAGTTTTTGTCTTTTATTTATATTATTATGATTTCTTTTACTTATTTTGATGAGGAAAAACATTCTTTTCAAACAATATAAACCATCATTTACTCACCGGAAAAATGTTCCAACAAAAATCAAATTTAGATTTATCAATATAAAAAAAAGCTTAAAATGAAATAACCTTAATAAAGAATATAAAAACATGGAAAAAAAACACTCAATAGTGAAAATTACTCTCAAAAAGTTTTTAAGTTGATCACAATTCCAGTTATAAGGTCCATCATTTTCATTGAGTGGGGTAGGTAATATAATGGGCTTTCAAAAGTATGTGATAAGAATAAGTTAATTTTCATTTTACTTTGTGTTTTTGTGAACATCTTTCTCTTATCAGATAAACAGGAGCAATAAAATATCACATTTTTCAAAGAAGGTACATTTTTTGGACCTTTAAATTAAAAAAAAATTCTGTAAGGTTTAAGTTAGAGACAATATTTTATTGTCCATTAAAGCAAATTGCTATAAAATACCTTCACAGAATTTATGAGATGTTTTTTTTATTAACATAGAGGTAGATGTAAATTTGTAGAACTTTTTGAAAATTTGATTTCTAAAAGAGAATGGAGAATTTTTTAGTACTTAAATTTCTAATCTATGAAATAGTTGCTTTCAAAATCTTATCCTTTAAATATTCTAATTAAATGTTTTGATAAACACATCTGTGTATACATACTTTGAAAGATGTAAATCTATGTACATAAATCTATCAATAATATAGTCTTTAATAATGATAAAAATCAGAAAACTCTTCTCTTTAAATGAATGTCTAATATATATATATATATATATATATATATATATATATATATATATAAGTGTGTGTGTGTGTATAGGAATCACTGATTATATTCAAGGCCAGAAGTATGCAGCACCCAGTGAGAAGCAAACACACTATAGTCAGCCTGCCAATCATTACATCCCGTGAAGCACCTTATTTCTGTTATATAATTACAAATTTCTTTGTATGATTAATGAGAAAATCTTTCAAAATAAAGATTACCCTTATCTTTACAATGCCAAGTTATTGCATTGGCTTATATTCTTTTTATTTCTCCTTGTCATTAAATAGTTAAATAAAAAAACTTAGGATTTTCAACTATAAACACTTTTTTAGTAATAATCAGCTTGTACTTTTTTATACTAATCATAGAGGATTAGGTTTTAGTACAAGGTCATAAAGTATGGAGCACCCAATGATGGTCAATAACAGTCAACTTGTATGAGCCGCTACAATTTGTTTGAAGTATGCCGCTTTGTTGTTGTTGTTGTTTTCTATGGTGGGGGTAACTATATTCTGCCTTGAAAAAGATTAGAGGGATTATATTCTAAGTCAGTTAATATCTTCCACCAGTTGAATTGTTGATAGAAAAGTACAATATACTTGATAGTAATTATATGGGCAATCCCTTATCATTAATTGTTGACACTTATTACTGAATACAACGGATTATGGGGCAAACTTTTTTTTACTTGGCATCTGCCATGTTTTCTATATCTACCTGTATATATAGGACTTATACTCATCAAAAGTAATAAAAACACTTAATTGAAATTGTCTATATGCATGTTTTATTGAAAGTTACTGTTTTAGATATCATTCAATAATGAGGCCATTTTCAGATAGAAGATTTTTTTTAGTTTTTCTTTTTGTTATTCATATGTGTGAGATTATATGAAAATCTTTATTAACATTGTGCTTGTAAAAAATAAAATTATATTTTTGAGTATGTTATGTTGAATTTTATGTAAAGGAGCATGAATTAATTCTATTAAACTTAAATAAGAAACATGTTTATGCTCAAAAGAAATTCTTTTTTGTAAAATACATTGATTTAAAAGATAACTTTACTTTATTAATGAGAGAATTTTATATTTTCTTGTATTGATTGAGGAACATGCAACATTCCCAGAAAAGTCAGAGTTAAGTACAAAATGTGTCACATAAATGTTGTCATATTAAATTTTAAAGAAATTTATTATTTAGTTTTTTTTGTGAGTGGAGTTAGTTTTTTGGGTTTTTTCATTTTATAAAAGAATTGTGTGCTTTTCAGTAAAACCAAAAAACATGTTGAAAATGTAAATATATTTCTTACTTCATAAAATACTGTAAATTGTTTAAATTGTAACTTTCTATTTTTGACATTTTCTTTTCTGACAAGTTAACTTCTTGCCGAATTTCTTATCCCATCTTGAAAATCAGGTTACAAAGGTTCATGTCTCGTCTAATTTTGGTTATGTATATTCTTACAAGTAGAAATAAAAATAAAATCAAGACAAATGTGCAGTTAAAACTCATTTTACAAAAAAAACCACAGATTGTAGAAAGTAAGTTTAATTGTTTTAAAAAACATATCAAAAACAAAAGTTGAAGTTTAAACACTTTCTAAAATTCATTACTTAAAGATATTTAATTTTTTTTAATTTGTTAAATTTTATAGATGAAATAAAATTCCATGCCTTTTTATTATGAATTTATGAAAATAGAGAAAAATCTTAAAAAGATTTAAAAGCAAACTAAATCAGAACATGTTTATATGTTTTGATTTAGTTTGCTTTTAAATCTTTATTAAGATTGCATTTATTTAAAAGTAATTGACTTTTCATCCTTTTTTACTTTGGGGGATTCAAATTCCTTTCACGCTTAGCTTCTTACCAATAGTTAAGGAATTGAAACTGGATGATGAAATTTGTAGAAAATTGAAATGATTTGTATGTTTTTTTTAATTAAAAATGTATTTTGTTGATTACTTATTTATAGTAAAGGATTTCATTAGTATGTTTTGTTTGTTTTTTGTCTTTTTTTTTTTTAGTCCAATTGAAATTCTTGCATTTAAGTAAAAAGGATGGCAATCTAAAGGGGCTGAGAGGGGTATTTATTTTTTCTTTTCAAAGTTAATAAATAAAGATAAAGTTTTATAATCTAAAAAGAAAATGCATAAAATAAATTTAATCACAATCAGACTAAGTTTTTTAAATAATCAGCTAAATCTTTATTATTCCTAAATAGAAGGGAGTTTAAAAAAAAAAAATGAAATTCTTTAACTTCTGTATTCCCTACTTGTCTTTAGAATCTCTCAACTGTTGATTGTTCGCGAGAGGAGGTGCATTTTAAATAGCGGGCAGGACAGACTTCTACTGTTTACTTTCAGTCTCTTTGCATATGCGTTTGGCAGATAGCGAACAAAGTGAATCTCTCTTTCTCTCATATATATATATATATATAAATATAAAGTTGTAACAATAGGGATGTACTTTCAATGGATCTGTGAACTTGAGATGATCCATTCAGTAGTGGTTGAGATCACCTGGCTAACCCATCTGCTAAAACAATCAAAGCAAAGGTCTCTTTTTGTGGGGTTCTTTGGTTTGTCTTGAGTGTTTATTTTATAAAACTGAAAGACTGGGTTTCTCCTTCATTCCTGGCTTGACTCCCTGCTAGTCTGGAGAGAGAGGCTGGATGCTTTGGATGTTGTAGCAGTAGCAAAAGATGGAAAAGAGGAGGAGGAGGGAAAAGTGGGAGGGGAATGTGTTAGAGAGGGTGGGAAGGGAGGAAAGCAAATCAACCAAAGGTGGAGGGTAAGGAAAGGGGGAGGAGAGTAACTTTACCTTTCTATTTCTTCATCATCTTCTACCACCACCACTACCACCACTTTTTGTCTATCTCCTCCTCTCTCTTTTTTTTTTTTTTTTTTTTTTTTAAACCATCTTCTTTTACTCCTCCTCTCCACTTTTTACTGTTTGTCCCCTCCTCCTTTTATACTTCTCTATTCCCTCCCAGTTCTTCTCAAAGAAAGAGATAAATGGAAGAAAAAAGAAAGAAAAAAAAAGAGGGTGTGGGGAAGTAAAAGAAAAGAGAGAAAGAAAGGGGAAAATAGATGGCTCTTTATGTTTTGCATCAATAAATGTGCACAAAACTACAAAATACATTGGAGCTTTAAACATTCTAGTCTTATTAAGGGAAAAAGAAAGGTTCCATCATCACTGACATATCGGTTTACTTCAGTTTGGGCACCATGATTGTAGAGAACGGTTTCCCTGTTTTGAAGTGAGTTCTTAATTCTTGTTTTCTTCTGTTATTTGCTACTTACCATTATTCTTTCTTTTATTCCATCATATTTTTGTGTAGTATTCTTTCTTACCATTTTATCTTTCCTTTGTTATTTTTCATTTATTTATTTAGTTTTTATTTTTCTTGTGCACAAAATCTTCATTTCTTTCTTTCTTTTTTTTTTTTTTTTTTTTTTGTTCTTTCTTCTCTCATTTTAAACAATTATTTTCATGGTATCTATTTCTCTTCCTTTTTATATTTCAACCCAATCTTAACGCATTGTTAATGTGTTTTGACCATTTTCTATTCTCTCTCTCTCTCTTTTTGAATTCCAAATTTAAGAAAATTTCTCCACTGCCTTGTTATCAAAACACTTGTACAATGCATTATGTTACTTCCTTCTCTGTGACTGTCCGTTTGATACTCGTAAATGCGTAGTAGAAGCTTTCTATGCTTTCTGTTGTCCACTTTTCCTTGTTGTCCAGTCATTTATCTGCTGTCTTAAATGCTTGTTTATAATGGATACTATTCATTTGCTCAGTGGTCACTAAACAAAGACAGATGTTGTTTGGTTAACTTTCTTAATCAGTTAGCAACTTGTAGTGTGTGTGTGTGTGTGTGTGTGTGTGTGTGTGTGTGTGTGTGTGTGTTGTTACAAAACATTCAACAAGTTGCTTTTTTGTTTTTTTTCTAAATCTTTTTTAGGTTCAATAGTTTTCTTTCATATTTTTGCTTTTATCATTTTTAATAACATTTATAAGATCTTGAAAATTAGTGTATTTCTGTGAAATTTGTAAAAAAAAAATAAATATTTCATAATACATTCATGTGAATAACTTATGTAACTTTTTTTTTCTGAGACAATAGCCAAGTTAGATGAATATAGTGAACTTATTAGTTTCAAAATTTCTGTTTTAAAAGAATGAAAAAAAACAAAAAAAAAAAAACAATAAAAAACAATGCCATATTTCTTAAGATTAATTTCAATAAAGATCACTTGAAGATGGTTAATAAAGACTAAACTGAGCTTTATTTATTTATTTATTTTAATGTTTACAACTCTGTACAAGAAAATATCCCATACCATTATCTTTTAGTAATTGTGAAGATAATAGCAATAATAGAAATGAAGGAAAAAATTCAAGGGGAAAAACTAACAAAAACTTCAAAGAATGAATTATTTCCATCTGTATTTTGTCATTTTCAGGGAAAAAATAAGTTTATACAATATATTTCTTTAAATGTAATTTTTTAAGAATTCTTGAAGAAATAACAAAGGAAAAAATTATAGAAACGAATTAGATTTTAAAAAATTAAATAGATATTGTTGTTGAAAGTGAACTTCTTTTTAATGGATCTGTTTTTTATGAAGAAGCAAAAACAATTTTTTAGTACACTGTACTAGCATTCCAATAGATGTTTTTATTCTATTCTATTTTATTTATTTATTTTTTTCGCAATTGAGAAAATATTTCCGTGTCCTCATTCGTTTCCTTTGCTTTTCATACAGCGTATGATTTTGTTTGTTTTCAAGTGTGAACATGCGCGCACACACACACACACACACACACAAATGTATGGTTTATATCTTCCATGCTAGATGCACATGCCATCATATCCATGCCTAAAACTTGAGTACATCTTACAATCACTGCTTACTCTGATTGAAAAACATAACTTTGCTATTTCAAAGGAAAGAAAAAGAAAAAAATGATTGCCTTTTTTCCTGCCCCACTTCATTAAACTCTCCCTGTCTCTGAATTGTTAAAATTCCATTATTCTCCACAAAATACATCATTGACACCGGTGGGTGACTAACACATCCCTGACTAAGCTACTTTCTTGTTGCATGACTCTCAAACTTCTTCACCTCCATTACCATCAACCCCCCCACCCTTGAATAGAGCACCAGAAAAGGATTTTTTCCCCATCTTTAATTGTATAAAAAAAATGGGGGGAGGGGAGAAATTAAGCCAGGAAAAAAAAACTGTCAATAATTTTTAAAACCAAATTAGTCAAATACATAAACAAAACAAAAAAGAAAAAAAAGAAAATTATGTAAAACATTTGTTCAGTCTTAGAGTACATTGAATCCTTGTCATCAAGTCATAACTTTGATATAATTTTTTTCTTCTTCAAAGAGTCATCAATTCCAAAAAGAATAGGATTCTATAAAGTATAAGTGATTAAAAAAAAAGGCAAGTGTTATCATACTGATTTTGAAGCCCCTCCTTATTGTGAGTAAAAATTAAAAAAGAAAAAAATGTAACCTGTTTTATTCAAAGATGACTCATTATTACTTTCATACACTGTATTTCTGTAAATATATTTTTTTTAAACTTTTATTCAATTTTAGTTTTAAAAGTAATATATACAAAAGAAAGTCTCTTCCTAAAAAAACAAAAGAACTTTCTTTTTATAAATGAAATAATTTCACATTATCAATTGTTGCTTACTGATTATTTTAAAGCTACAAACAATAAAATATTTTTCAAGTTAAAATTTCAAGAACTTTGTTCCAACCCACAACCTCAGTCCTCTTTGTGTGGAATTTTATTTTAAAATTCTTGTTAATTTTTCATTGAATTGAATTAGATATTTCATGTTGACTTGTATAGAATCCATTGCAGATGAATGCAACAGTTTTTTTTAAGTGGGGGGGGGTAAAAATGAGAAATAAAATCCAGAATAGTGAATAGAAAATACAAAAAAATGTATAAAATTGAATCAACATGTTTAGTGTTCAGTGTATTTATGATTAAAAAAAAAAACAACACAGATTCCCCTTCAATTTAAACAGTTAAATTTCTCATGAAATTTTACTATTATAAGCATTTTTGTCCTTTTATTTGTCTGACTTGGTTGAAGCAGATGTCTTTTTTCAAAGATTTTCTATTAAGTGGAAGAACATAAAGGAATTTAATCAAGTTATTCAATTCAAAACAAACATGGTGGATTATTAATCTTTATATTTTCTCTAGTAATAAAAACAAAACAGGAAAAATTGTTGGTGCAAAAAAAGGAAAGAAAACAGAATTGCTTATTCATCATTATTTATTAAAAGAAAGAAAGTTTTAAAACAAAATTTGACATAAAAATTTTATGAGGTTTTAATGCATTAGTTTTAATTAAATTGGTTTTATAGTTATCAAGTAAATAAGTTCTTTTTCTTTGTCTTATATTAGTATTTGCATTTCATTCTTTAACATTGGAACATTTAATCAAGTAATATTAGCAAAAAAAGTTGATTATTGCATACTTTTTTATTACCAGTTTTCCTTAGTAAAAGAACATTGATATATTTTAAATCATGTTCTTTATGAGACATTAAACGTTTTTTAAAGGACTTTGCATGTTATTCTTTATAGTTATGCTTTTTATCTTAGAACAATATTGTTCACAATACTTTTTGAAATTCAAAGTTATATTTACTTGTGATTAAAACTATAAAAACAATTAAAATTTGACATTTTATAAATATTAAAGAAAAAAAAATAATGATCATAAAATGAATTGATAATAAACTAATTATTTTATATCACTTTCGATAAATCAGCTATTTTAAATCAGCTCTGTTCTATAATAATTGTCATATTCAGTGTAACAATTATTAGAGAATAGAGGTAGAATTTTTGGATTGACAAATAAAGCATCAAAATATTTTTAACATTAATGAGAAACTCTTTTGTTAAATGTTTGATTTTTTTTCCTACTTAGAAGTTTTTGTGCATATTTTTCATAGTTAGTTTAAAATGTTGGTAATGTAATGGTTTTGTATATTTATCAAAATTGAAAAACTCTTTCATTTCAAATTAATTATCAAATGAACAGCTTACTGCTGATTAAAATTTGTGGATAACAATTATTATAAGTTGGCTTGAAGGCTTTTCTTAAAATAAATTCTATTTAAAATAGAATAGGGATAGATATATAAATTATGTTTGAGAACTGAAAATATATTTCCCAATTAGCCAAAACAAATTTAGATCAATTATCAGACAAAAACATTTTTATTATCATATAAGTACAATATACATCATTTCTGAATTATATAAAACTTATACAAATGCATCTTTTTATCATAATTGATATTTTGTATTTTAGATGAAAAAATTATCTATGAAGTATTTGAGGGGAAGATGTAAACACATTTATCAAATTTAACTAAAAAGAAAAAAAAAGAAATTCATTTGTTAGATGGAATAAATGTTTGTAAATTTGATACAAAATCTTTGATCTACAATTTGAATTAAATGATGGAACTGTTTACGTGTATTCATATTCATTAATTGCTACAAAAGATATTAAAGTATTTAAGAATATTAAACTCATTAAAAATTATGGTTCAGCTTATTTCATTCTTTTTGAAAAGAAAGAAAATTGAAGCAATGAAATCTAACTATTTTTCTTATCCTTTTTAAAAAAAGTTTTAGTTTGATAAAATATCATTTTAAAAGTTTAACTTTCTATACATTGTTTCCACTTTGAAATATTGGCCCAGCGGTTAGAGTGTTCGCCAATGGCCCGGGAGACCTGGGTTCAATCCCAGGTCGAGTCATACCAAAGACTTTAAAAATGGTACTTGATACCACCTTGCTTAACACTCAGCATTATAAGGTACGGTTCAAGGGTAAAGTGGAGCAATCCTGGGAATGGAGTAGCGCCCTCCCCTACACCTTGGTGTAGTAGCTATCGAAAAGGGAGCCTTCGGGTCACCCTCGACTATGGTCGCTAACTTTACTTACTTACTTATATGTTACCCAATTTAATACTGATATTAAATTTTGGCTGCCGAGAAGATATTTCCCATTTCTTTACCTATCTTTCAATCCATATCAGTCTATTTGTATCTATTAATTCAGTCTGTTCATATCTTTATTATTTTATTCCAATCTATCTGTCTTTTTTTGGTTTTTATATGAGATTATCTTTTCTAAAAAAAAATTGTTCTTTTTTACACAAAATTCTTTGTTGGTATATTTCTAATGTGGAAGAATAAGTTTTTGAATGGTTATAGACATGCAGAAAAATACCTACACATACTCAATGTATATAGCAACTGACATTTGCACATCAGTAGCCAGACATACATCCATACTCTTTGCTAATTCATCAATATATTAAAAAAAGAGTTAAGATAACCAAAAGATGCAACTTGTTTAAATTTGCTGATGAGAGTAGAGGTTATTGGATGCCCTAATCATTCAGCTAACAACACTTGTATTTATTTGCAGGTTCCAAAGCTTTTTTTTCTGCTTGTTTGCTTGCTTGCTAACCCACTTTGCACCTTGATTGTAAATGAATAGTTAATTTGGCAACACATGGATTATTTGTTTGTTTGTTAGCAAAAGATTAGGACTTCCTTTCTCACCAAAATGCTGTTTATCTATCTCTGATGATAGTTTATTAGTCTTACAGATAAAGTAATGAGTGGCAAGCTTACATTTCTAACTGGATTTTTGTTGTTTTTTTTTTCTGCTTATATGTACATGTTGATCAGAGTTGGTGGTTCCTTTCCCTCTACCTTTTTGTAAATTATTTCTTTTAGACCATATACATTGTTTCCACTTTGAAATAGTCTCTGTGTATATGTTACCCAAGAAGTTGTCAGCCCAAGGGATCTCAATGTTTGATCGTGCATGAGTGGCTATGATTTACAGATGATAGATTTATTTTACAAAAGCCTCTTTTTTCCAAACAACTAGTTTAACCATTTATACATGAGACCCACATTTTGCACCTGATTTGAAGGAGAGTATCAATTCATTCTCCCATGTAAGTGAGATATGGCACTAGGCCTTTTTCATGTGCAAGATACCATGCATACCTCAGATCATAGATATAAATTTCCTCTTTACTCTGGTGTCTACACTGAATGACTACTCTGACATCAGAGATTGACACTGACCTTACCCCTTTATGTACAATTGGGAGGTGTTGCTTAGGAAGTCAGCCTCCCTGAAACTGGCCTTTGACTTGCTCCCCAACCAAAATGTTGAGAAGCAACAGGATTTGTGATTTCATGATTTGAGGAAGCAAGAGAGGATTTTTAGAAATGTATTTTTAGGCATCTGATGAAGATAGGATATATTTATTTTTTTGATAAAAAGGAAAAAAAGGAGATAGACAAATGCAATAACACTTATAATTAGAGGTACAGGCATGAAAAGGTATTATTTTTATAATTTGCAGTGACTGCACAATCTGAAGAGAGTTCACATTTACTTGCACCATACTATTGTTTGTTATTTATGAAAATTTATAGTTTCACTTTTGGAGCGTTCATAGTTTCTGCTATTATGACTTTCTTTGACAAAATTGTTTCTCTTCTGTCAGCAATGTTCCCTGCATTGGCATTTTATGTTTTCCTTTAAGCATTACCATGAATACTCCTAACTGCTAAGATTCTAAAACTTTAGATACACACATAAGAATATGTCTTGTGTGTATATATATATATATATATATATATATATATATATATATATATATATTCTCATGCAGGGGAGAAACAGAGTAGAAGTTAAGCCAAACAGTCATTATGTCCCCCATCCCCATAACACTAGGCTGCTCTCCAACTAAACACTAATTCACCCCTCACTACTCTTTTTTTCTTCTTTACCCCATGTATGAAACTCCTCCTTACTTACTTGCTGCACCAGGATGACCCCTCTGAGTTATTTGCTCAGGGTTCCCCCTACTTCTTCTCCCTCTACCTGACACCTCCTTACCCACTTCTTTTCTCTTTCTGTGAGTCTCCACTTTCTCCCTCTTCATCTCAAGGCACCAACATTAGCTTTCCAGTTCCACTGTGTAGAAGTTGTAAGAAATATTGGTTCTGTTGGTGCCTGGTGCCTGGGAAGTTTGGTAGGGTTGGAAGGAAGGTGGGCAGTGATGGGTGACAGAAGCTGCCCAGCTCTGATGATCTTGTTTTTCTTCAGCAGAAAATGGAGGAGGTATGACACAGGAGCATCATCTCTACAAAACACTCAACAGTTTTATGTTTCTTCACCTAGGGTACCTGCAAACACACACTCAGTTATTAAAGAGGATCTATGGTAGTTCGGGCACAGACTCACCAGTTATCTGCATCCATTCTGCTAATTACTCACACACACACACACACACACACACAGGCTCACATTGTCAACTTACTACCATGTGCACACCCACCCATGTGTATATGAAGTGTAATACCTGAATACCTATATGTAAGCAAACACACACATATACACAAGGATGACAACTAGTAACAATACACAAAACGCTTATTATATGCATGAATACATGTCTATTCATACATGCACACAATTACCATTAGTCCGTTGTTCATAAACTTGTTACCTATTCTCTCTGATAAATACAGAAACTGGTTGTTGGAATCTTTTGCAACATTCCGTTCTGTGTCACTTTGCAGTTCTTCAGGGTGCATACTAAAGTTGATCAGCTTCTTCAACTATCTCTTCCTAAAATTATTGGCCCACTCATCTTGTGTGTGTGTGTATGTGTGCTATCTTTACAAAGCACAAATATTTTTTGTCTAAAATCATGCTGCTACACAAATTCTTTACCTAAAATAATTACCAAAAAATTTTGATATATGTGTATATAAACAGTTGTTATTGACTTAGTCAGTAAAACGAAATTAAAATATTGTTATTGATTATCAATATAAATTGTTTTAAAATGTAGAAGATTATAAGATAAGAAAAACAAATTAACAACAAAAAAAAGATATGTATACTCCCTCACACCGTCCAAACAAGCTATGAATCTTTTTGTTTACTGTTCAAACAGCAGTCCATGATGGTAATGATGCTTCTATTTAGTAATGAATGAAGGATCTTAATTAGTAATCATATTTAACGGCTGTCCAGGATGATATTAATGCTTCTATTTTGGAAGAAGTGAAGGATTTTAATTAATGGTATATCAAGAATTTTGGAAAAATAAAGTTACATTCAACATGAATAATGGGTCAGCTACTAATTGAACCTGAAATTTCTTTAGTCTCTCAATAAGAGAATCTTACGTGTATCATTCTAACAAAATTCTCTATGATGTGCTTTTTGGAATATATGTATATGTATAACTAATGAAGAATAACATTTATTTTTTAGATTCTTTAAACATAGTCAGAAGAATTAGGAACATTTGTATGAATTTTGGAATTGCAAGAAGCATCATTTATTTCTTTTGTGTTTGCAATAATATCCCTTTGTTACCTCTTATAAAGTTACAGGGACTAATCAATCAAAGAAAAGGTTTTCACATCTTAGATTTAATAAAAATAATTCCATATTTTTTTTTATATACATTATACACAAAACTAAAGGATCTAATAATTTTAATCCTATTTTTCTTGACACTAAAGTGTAAGAATTCCTGTGCCCTCACGATTACTTATAGACACAATCACAGAAGAAAGTGGCTTTAGAAATTTGAAGGAATAGTTTTTTTTTAAATTACAATTTAAAAAAAAACTATTCCGTCAAATTTTTAATTCAACAAATGGGTTTCTTATATAACACATTTGACAGCTTTTATTTTATTTCATTTTTGTTTTGAAGAGTGAAAGTTAGGCATTTTGCATGGACTGATTAAATAAGCAGTAATTTTATCTTTCAATAAGAACTTTAACAATCTAAACAGAAAAAATACTTAGAAGAACAATTTTTATTTTATTTTCTTCAAATAATTAAGTCCTCATCAGTCAGTTTTATCATTGGTATTTAGCTGCAAGTAAACTTTTAACCAAGTAATTTGAAGAATATAAATTTGTTTTAAAAAAATGTATGAAAATCATCAAGGGCTGATGGTCTTTCCTTTAGTGTTAAAGAACACAAAACATCCTTGAGAGAAAAAAATGGAAACAGTTTTAATATTATTATTTTTTAGTTATTTAAGGATATATAAAGACAATACAACAATAAATATAGGGTTTTAAAACGTTTATGGCAAATTTTAAAAACATTCTCCAAGTACATCATAAAGAACATTTAAAGATGAATCCCACTGCTGTATATGGCAAATATTTGTGTATTTTACATTTTTGGTTGTTAATTCACCAAATGTTGATAAAGTATGAATAACAAAAGTTACTTGTTTGTAGACTTGTTTTGCCAGGTATTGTATATTTATGTGTGCAAATAAAATGTATGCTTAAAGTATACTACCTTTGTTCTATAGTAATAATGATTACTATAGAACATTTAGAGAATGAAATTTATATGCAATATACATTATGGAATAAGAATAGTACTTAAAAAATAAATAATTATTTATCAGGATCATGAATTTCTCAACTAATATCTAAACCCAAACCAAAATTCAATAAAAAATCATTAATTTATTTTCTTATTAAAATATTGGCTTTATTGGAACTTACCTAAAGATCACTTTTGGTGGCTATTAAGTATTGAGTCAGAGCCTATTTATAGGATGTATATTATAGTTAATTGCAAATAAATAAATCAACAAGAAATACTCTATAATTAGCATTTAATAGTTATCTACTTTACAGGGAATGAAGTAGCACCCTCCCTTACACCTCAGTGTAGTAGCTATTGAAAAGGGAGCCTTCAGGTCACCCTTGACTAAGGTCACCAGTTTTACTTTACTTACTTAGTTATCTACTTTTAAGCAATTTTAATGATCAGGTTCAGCAGGAATGTGCTATTAAGTTGCAAATTTGACTGGAAATGACTTTATTTTCTAAGAACATTTAATAGTATCATAGAAACAAAAATCTTAAGATATGCAGTTTTTGTTGTTAGTGTAACGTATATACAAAAATTGAATCATTATGATATAGATGTATCAAATAAAACAACATATTTTTCTCATATTTTTCACTCACCTACCTCTTTTTTTATAGAAATTTATTACCCAGTGAGCATATACCATTCTTTATGCTTTTAGTTAGAATAGGAAGTTTTTTAACTGAAGAATTTCTCTCTCAAGGTAAACACATTATACCATATAAACATTTTTACAATTTGGAAATCTACAAGTCTACATATAACCATAACCTATTGTCTAACTCTTAATATTTGTTCATTATTTCTATTTGCCTTTCTTCTTTTTGGGACTAAGAAAACTAAACAAAATGACGTCAAGATGTTCTCAGAGATGAAGTGGTTGCAGTAAACTTTTTATACATAAATGGTGAAGTACTGTTGCCTATCAAAAGGCCCTTAACACCCTGGGAGACAGTCGTTTAAATTTCTTGCTAGTTTGTTTTGTATATTTGGATGTGGGGGTTCTGTCTCAGTATGACACTTGCGATATAATGGACTCAGAAGATTTAACAATTGACATTTCTCTTTTCACTGATGTTCATTTTGTGTGTGAGTTTTTGTTGTTTTGGTTTTTTAAATACAAAATATACCTCTTTTTGTAACAGAGTGAGAATTTATCTTTATTTTAAGGAATAAAAAGATATTAAAAGAAGTAAAAGTAAAATGCAGATTTTTTTTTAAAGATTGATACTACTTCTAGTTGTCTAAATTTCTGAGACGAAGCTTGTTGATTTTTATCATTAAGGTTTTTTGGACAATTGTCTTCATCTTTATTGTTATTTCCACAATGTTTCGGCCGATATGTCCTCCGGCCTTCTTCAGGTGTTTGTCGAACTCAGGAGCCTTCACAGAACTTTGAACTAAGTCCTTTATTGAAACCACGGAGGTCGCCTGTTCTGATTCCGTTAGCCTTAACCGGGTACAAGTGTTAAGTATTCCTGTATTGTTAATTGTCTGTAGTGAGTACTTATCGGCCGAAACACTGTGGAAATAACAATAAAGATGAAGACAATAGTCCGAAAAACCTTAATGATATTACTTCTATCCTATGATAACTGTCACACAAATGTAACAATTATAGGATAGATAGAATATTTTTTCCAAGAACAGCTTAAGCGAAAATAGATTGTCTTCAAATAAAAATAAAAGACTACAAATATATAATGGCTGTTTCTTTTATTCCTAAGCAGTTGTTTTCATTTTGATTTTATAAATACCTGTATTGACAAACATTGCTGAAAGCTACTCAGTAGATTTGATTTCTAATGTGCCCTCAAATGTAATATGGTTTGAAAGCTCATCTAGCTGACCATTTAGTGAGTTTGACTCTCACTGAATTCACCACAATTCTGGTCTTGTGCCAAAATAAGCTTTGTAAACGACAATGTATTCTAATTGTGTCATATACATGAACAAAAGGATTTTCTGTTTGTTTTAGTTGGCAAATTATAAAATCTCTCTCAATGGAATTGTTGTATTCTTTAAGTTTTATCATTAGAAGTAATGTTAGAACACAAGATGAGAACAATTCTGATCAATCTAAAACCTTGAAAAAAAAAGAACATTTTAATATAATAAGACTTTGTACATAATTACAAACACAAACACACATAGATAGATAGATAATGAAACAAAGTGTCTTTCAAATCCTTATCATCAGCTTCCACAAAGCAATCTGGACCATTTTAGGTTCCTTGTTTTGCTTTGTTTCTGATAACTTATCCTCAATGAAAAGATTCAATTCTTTTCTGTTACTGATGCTGATATAATGCTCTCTTCCTCCTCCTCCTCCTCCTAATTATCCATAGATGGATTAGGGTTTTTTTTTCTACACTGCACTTACACACACACACACACACACACACACACACACACACACACACACAATGCATGAATGCATAGAATTTACTAAGCAGAGCTTAGTATGGCATACAGCCCTCAAATTGCTTATATAGTACTTGCTGTTTCTATGCATTCACCCAATTATGTCCTGGGCAAGCTCATCACTGCTTAACTTTTGTGATCTAGTGAGAAAGGTGGTTGACATGATTATGACAGTTAAATACATGCAAACAATTTTAAATTTTTTGACTGTTTACATTCATCTTGATCTTTATTTTTTGTCTGAATGTTGTATATACTAAAAGTATATAAAATAGGGTTTGTAATATTTTCACAAGGCAATATTATCCATCTATAATCTTCAAAAATGTGTAGGTAATATCTATCTCTGAAATAATTATATTTCATTTTTTGTTTTGTTAAATAACCTTTTGTTTTGAAAATTATGTCCAGAATAATTAGGGCAGACTTTTTTTCTCAAAAAACAGAAGCCCTTCTGGCACTAACTTGTTATATAAAGACAACTGCATCATATAGCCATGATATCCATTTTGGAATTGTGTAGCTCCCTTCTCAAAGAATCTCATCCTAACCTTGTAAATGCAGCAATGTTATTTAAACAACGATTCTCTCACATTTTCAATATACTTAAAATGTATTTTCTCGTCATTACTTTTTCGTACTTTTTCTCATTTTTCCTTTATAATTCTGACACTTTGTTTAAACTTTTTTTAAACATTTTCTTTCTTTTTTTCCTCCCTGACACCTTTTTCATTTAATTCCATTCTTTGAAGATTCTTATCATTTTTTCTTCAAAACTTTTATCATTTTCATTACTTTTTCTATCTTCTTCCTTTCTTTCTTATTTTCAACTTCCCTTTTCTCCCAATCCCAATCCTCTGTTATTTTATGTTTATTTTTTAACAAGGGACAGCTTTTGCCAGTTCAGATTTCATTCCAGATGCTGTTTTTGCTAAATGAGCCATTAACTTGTATTTCCTTTACTTTTGATTATATTCTTCTTGGATTTATAACTCAACAAAGAATGAAAGAAAAACAAAAAACAAAAAAAATTAATTCAAAAGAAGAAACGATTCAGCCATTGAACATTTCATGTCCCGTTGCTGAATTGATAGGATACAACTTTCTTAATTATAAGAGGTCAGAGAAAAAAAAAAGAAATTAATTTTTTTTTTTTTTCATCCATTGGTTTTGATTATTTTTGGTCAAGTTCTGCTACACTGGTTCCATTTGTTGAAATTGGAGCTTTTGTTTTTCTGCTTGTCCCAAACATGACTTTGCTTGCATTCAGATAACAAAGGCGTTTCATCAGATGTCAATATGTGCTTCCCCTTTTAATTATGTGATATGCAAATTTTTTGCATCACGTATCGACAATGTTAACAGGCTTTGTTTGCTGATTGGCTGTTTTTGCTGATTGATTGGGATTTCACTTGCAGAAAGTGTGAATAGAAGGCAAATAAAGAAATAAATTTTTTTGTTTTGTTTTGATTTCCAAATTATTTCTTGCTTTCCTTTCTTCATTCTTTTGTATTCAGCTTTTCTGCAGTTGGCATGAAAACAAAAGTTATTTTGTGATGCCATAATTTCTTTAATATAGATAGTTACATATATGAGCTAAAAATTACTTACATTTATCAAGTGATCAAGAATTTATTACAACATAGGTATATCAATAAGCTTAATGATAGAGAGATAAATTTTTCAATATAATATCCATTCTTGTTAATGCAGTTGATTTAGTGGTAAATATCAATCACAGATGAAACATTAGAGTGAGAATCTTAGATAAATTTCAACTCCTAAGTTCATTAGGCTACAGGCTTATTGATCTACTTTGGTATATAAAAAGTTTTTATAGTATTCATGGGATTTATTGTTTTGTAGGCATTAAATTCTACCTAATTATTATTATTATTAATTATCTGAACCAATATCCTTATCTTCTTTTGATCATTACTTTGGTTCATTTTTTTTCCCGCCTTACATTTTTGTGTCATGTCATCCCTGAAAAAATACTTCCATTTTATTTTATTTGTTTTTTTCAAACATTTGAAATTATTTTTGCTTTTAGTGCCATCATTCACTTTGTTATATATGTTGAAAGGGTAAAATGGAAGAAAAATATGTTTGCTGGTTTATTTATTGATTGATTTTCTTCCATTTTACCTTTATTACATACATTCTGTCAGATTCAACTCATTTCTTCCCACACACACACACATATATATATATCACTATTTTAAAGACATGCACACATATTTATCACTATTTTAAAGACACACATATATATACTTACTTCACTTATAACCTCCTACCAACTACCTTTCCTTAACCCATTTATGGGTCTTGACACAAAATCATCTCCCTGATCACCAAGTTCTTTGGGAACTTTTCTTGTTCCTTTTTCTCTGGGTCACCAGGTTATTGTTTACAATTGTCCTCTAGTGCCACTTTCTTTATATCCTGTCCACTTGCTTAGAAGGATGAAATGACCCAATACTCTGTGTGAGAGTCTGGTAAGAATATAGGCAGTAAAATGACCCAACATATTTTCTTTTTAAAGTTCTTCTATGATTATTTGACGAAAAGATAACTGTTGGAAGAATAAAAACAATAAAAAAAATTACTTTTGTTTTTTTTTTCTTCTTCTTTTACTCGTTTATTCCCCTTCTCCGACCTAACTCATGTCAAGTCTTGAAAAAGAAAGTGTCTTCAAAATATCACAAGTGCTGTTAAGGGCTATGCTTACTGTGGCTATATACTCAGAGATAGGAGAAAAAGAAAGAAGAAGAAGAAGAAATTCCTTGTTGCAGTGTGATGATGACCAACTAACCATGTCAAGTGCTTGGCAGAACAATGCATTCACTCAGTTGGTTCAGCATACTTTGTAACAAATATCCAATCATGCAGTTTCATCACTTCAAAAGATTTTCCTTTTGATGCAATGAAAGTGGCTGTTATTCTCTAAAAGGGAAAAATTGGTTTGATGCAAAATTTTTTGTTTTATCTTGTAGATAAAAATTGATAGTGTGAAGAAAAAGAAAAAAAAAAAAAAGTAAAACGATTTGAAGGAAAAAGAAAAAGCACTACAAAAAAAACAATGTAACGCTTTTATAAAAACATGTATTAAGAATCAGAAAATGTCTTTCTTTTTTTTTTTTCACATCACTTAACATGAAAATTGCAGCAGTTCTTTTGGTTTGTTAGTTTTTTGGGGGTTTTTCACAGTGGTCAAATCTTAAGAAAAGTGGTTTCAAGTCATTAGAATCCATCAAATCTGAGAAGTTAAATCCTTATACGTTGTTTTTTTTTCAAAGATTTGATTAAAAAGGAATTGAATAAGTATTTGAAAATTCATTAAGAGTGAAAAATATTTTTATTTATTAACCTTTGCTTCGTCTGACACACTAATACTTGGTTGTTTTGAGGTATCTGCAGGTCACTCATCCAAATACTGAGCTGGCTCATTTAAAATTTAAGCCTAATATATTTGGCTTAAAGCTGAAAGTGAGGATTGAACTTATTATTCAACAGAAATTAGTCTTAGAGACTAGCTTAACAGTTTCCCAATGTCAGTGGGGTAAGACTCCCTTCCCACCAAAAGGGTTGTCTTATGTGTAAAACAAAGTTGCAAAAGAGGAAGCATCTAATGGAGTGGCTCCAGTTCTGAATCTCTGGGGAGTGTGAAGTAATCTTTCATTGCCATTACTACCAGGTCCATTCTGACCTGGAGTGGAAGTAGCTATTAGGGTCGAATAGAACTATTTTCAAATTATTTGTATTAGACAGGAATACTTGATATCATTAAACTCTAATAAAAACTACACAAAAAATGTGAATATAAACATACAATACATGCAATTCCCAAACCTCTAGGCATAAGATAACCCTAGACAGTTTGATATATCATTAAAATCAATCAATCAACCCAAGATGCAAAAAATAACTTTATTGTAATTTCATTTTGTTTCTTAGGATTGATTATTCTGATATTAACGTTGTAAATAACAGAGAATTATCATTTTATTCATTTCTTTTTATTTCCATATTAAGAAACAATCTTATTTTCTTTTTCTGTTCAAAATACAATAAACTCAAGGTAATGAAATGATCTACACAGAAAAAGAATTGTCTTCAGTTTATTACTACATCTCAAAAGATGCTACGAGCATCAGTTTGGAAAGAATAAAAATAAAGAAAATCTTTTTAAAATATCCTCTAGACAACCCATGAACCATTGTAATAGCAATCCATGATGATATTGCTGCTTCTATTCAAGGAGGGAAGAATTTTATTTCATATTTCATTGTTATCTACAAAAGAATCTGGATGATTTAAGATAAGATAATCTTCCAGATTTCAAGAATCTGGATGATTTAAGATAATGTTCAATACAAATTCAGACATGAAAAAAGTATTATTCACTTAAACGTTGAACTGGAAATGGCTTCATTCTCAAAAACATTTTAAATGAATTGTTCTAAAAAATCTTGCTGGGATTACAGTTACATAATGAAAATTCTAATGATGGAAAGATCGATCAGATAATTTTATGATTTTCTTTAATTACAAATAATTATATCCAACGAGGATGAATATCTTCTTGATAACCCCCTGCCCAAACCTTAATACTTTAACTTTAGAGGTCCCTCTCCATAATAAGGTTTTTTGAATTAAGAATTACTGTACGAACAGTGTAGGTTAAACATGGGTGCTTCATGTGGTTTAATAGAGAGCAAGGCTAACAGACCATTGTTTGTAAGTTCGATTCCACTGGACACCCCATACTTCTGCCCATGTATCAAAATTTGATAAGCTTAGTTATTTATAACAATATAATACACACACACACACACACACACACTGTTTTGGGCATTAACTGTATGTGATGAAATGGATGTATAGTAACGGATATTTACGAAAGTAAATGAATATATATATATATATATATATATACACATAATTCATTTACCTGGTGTCTGGGTTTACGTCCTCATAATAAACTTGGCCTCATGTCACATCCTACCTTAGTATTGATGGGGTAAGTACATATATTTCAATTTATATTTACCTGGTTTCGCTTCGTGTGTGTTGAGAATTAATAACTTAAGAGGTCCCTCTCCATCAGATAGCAACTGACTCTTTTGACTAAAAGGGATAAGTTTGGGATAAGAAGAATACCGACAGAATCTAAGCAATATTTGCCCCCACCTGATAGGAATTTCGATTTTTGCAGGCTACCCTACCACACACACACACACACACACATGATATCTATATATTTCACTTTGATTGACTTAACTGATTTTCTTTTAACAACTTTGCTGAAAAGAAAGAAAACAGCTTTCAGTATTTGGAATTTTCGCATTTTTAAAATTTTTTTCTTTTCTTTATTTTTGTGTATGTACACGCGTCGTTAGCGATTTTTTGGCAGTAAAACTAAAACTAAAAAAGAAAGGATGGCAAACTCGCGAAAAAAAAATCAAGAAAGGAGAAAATCGTAGTAGCTTTGAAAGTCAAGTAATAATGGCTGAATGTAATGTAATAGTTATTGTCGTACCCAATTGACTCGGCTACCCGAGTTCAAATCCTGAACTAGGCTTTTTGCATTTCGCATAGAAATTCTCCCTCCGGCTATGGGTAATTAGCAGGGCTGACAAAGCAACCAATCTAGGAAAAGATTCAAACCAGACCTGGAGAGAGATGGCTATTCCCGCCAAATACATAAATAGTGTCCCCAAGACTGTTACCCGGATGTCTTTTTAGTTGGTCGGTTGGTTTTGTTTTACGGTGTATTAACCCTTTTCGAGTCATTTAACGCCGAATTGGGTCATTTGAATAAAAGTTTCAAACAATTCACTTTAGTATGAGTATGGTTTTTTTGGTTTACACACAGTTAAATGTCAAAACTATTCTATTTCAAATAATTCAGTTTAGCATAAGTACACAGTTGTTTTTGTTTTGTTTTGTTTTGTTTTTTTTCACACAGTTAAATGCAAAAAAAAAGTTAATTTCAAACAATTCAGTTTAGCGTAATTACACAGTTTAGTTCTATTTGACCGATAGATAGGACCCTATCTGGTGCTACTACTCCGGGCCAGAGTGGACCTGGAAATGAAAGGGTACACCACATTCCCCAAAGCTCCAGCATTACCATCAGATTGTTTAGTGTCAAGATACTCGTTGGATGGCGGGGAATCTTACCTCTCTGCAGAGATGCAGTCGGTGTATTCTGCTGCCCCAGCCGACTGGGTCAACGTCTTTTTTAATTTTGTAAAAAAAATTCTTATTCATGACTTATTTCTAACATCAATAGGAAAATTTTTTAAATGAATAAATAAATATACTTTCTTAAGTTGATCAAAGTATGAATAATCATGGGAAGAAAGATAAGTTTGAAGGAAAAACTTGACTGACACATCGTGTTCCACATGTACAGTAATTCATAAAAAAAAACTAGCGTATAATTATTGATTACACATTTATAATTCTTTGATTGTGGGAGTCATAGGAAAGTTGTGAGTTTATTTGTTACTCATTCCACATGATTTGTGTCCATTAACAATTCATCGGGAAAATTGAAATGAAAACTAACTAAATAAATAAATAAATAAGAAAGGAAAGAAAACTAACAAGCAAAGAAAAAATACATTTCATTTGGTTAACAAAGGCTGGTTTTTGCCTGCTGGTGTAATCATCACTTGCTTATTGATACAAAACAAAAAGGCAAGTTCTATTGTTCTACCTCCCACACACGGCGCGAATATGAAATACGATCTTGTTGATGGATTTGCTGGCCATTGTAGGAAGTCATTGAGTGATTTCCTTAGGGTTTTAGTTCATTCTTTGGGCTGACACAGTCGCCGACTCATTTTTGACATTATTTCTCAAAAGCAAATGTTGGATGGTCAACTTTTCTTTTCTTTTTGGCTTCCTCTCTAACGTGGCTTGAGTGTATCTCGTCGTGCCAGTGCAATGCACCCTAAAAATACGTCAGATTCTCAGAATGTTCACCAAATACTCAACACTTCCAGAGCGAATGGCTGAGTGAGACACCTGTTCTCTCACACGTATACCATGTTGAGCACAACTACTTAGCTGAAAAGAAAAGAAGAAAAAAAAAAGCTCTCAGTATTTGGAATTTACGCGTTTGCTCTCTTCCCAACGAGCAGTCGTTAATTGTTCAAGTGATGGAGTTTTGGTAAGATCTTATCATTGTTGTTATTATGACTACTACACACTTAATTTTTAGGGGTAACTAAGGTCATTTTGTTATGACAATACCTAATTGGCTATTTTGATAACATCTTAACTTGGATATGAACGTTTAAATCCACTACTGCTTATCTATTCCTTTTCTTTCAAATTTTACAATTATTCATTTAAAAGGGTCTCCTTGAGATGATGATATGTCCGCAGAGAATGTAAACCTTAATAGCTGACATTAATATTATCAAGTTGTAAATTACATAGGAAATAGCTTTACACTCTCAGGCGTACTTAGTGTAACGGTTATCATTGTAGGAAATGGAATCGGTGACCTGAGTTCAAATCCTGAACAAAGCTGTTTGTTTCACTTCTCGTTGTCCAAGCGAAAGGCATGAACCCACCTCTCTCACCAGCTATTGGAGAATAGTAGGGCAGACTGGGTTCTTTAGCCTTGGTTAGGCAACTAACTATGGAGAAGGAAAACTATGAATTTCAACCAGGTTATTATTTACAGTTGTCTTCTTGTGGCGATAGTAAACTGACCTTGTGTCACGTCCTGTCTTTACCGAAGAGAGACTGGTTAAAATAAAAAACAGTTCATTATAATATCAAAATTGTTATTAATTTGAAATAAATAAATTTCAATAAGTTCGGTATAATAGTTTCCCTTCACTTAGTTGAAATTGTTGTATCACTGACCCGACATGGAAAAATTCTTACCTTTTTAAGGTTATACTTTTGAGATATACTGGCATGCATTTATTGCTCTATCATATAATCATATGTATCATATATTGTATGAAATTTATATGTAAATGTAATATATATTATGGAGCAGGGGTTGTATGATATTTTGCTTATTATACTTTGTACCAATATAAGGGATTCGTGAAACTAGCTGCGCCTTTGTGAAACTTATGAATGAATGCATTCACTGTCAATGGCTTCAGTGATATCCGGACTGACTAATGTATAACAAGTTTAATGGAATAACTGATTCTTTGCTGATTGATAATTATTACCAAACTCTAAATCACGAAGTAGCACCTTCCCACTAAATCAAAAAGAATAGTCAGATTAGTTTAAATGCCTTCAGTTGTGAGGTCCAGCGATTTTGTTCATGCATGGTTGTGGGTCAGAACATGAAAGTAACTTATGGGCAGCATTTGATACTCTTACTTATTATTGGAGTCAAATAACAGTATTTGACTCCAATAATTTTTTTGTGTATTGCAGGGGTGGCGAATAAACTTGAAAATTATCGTCTTATAAACAAATACATTAAGTTATAAAACAAAACCTGATGATAGGCAATGGCAAACCACTTTACCACGTGGAATAAAAGATAACAGAGAAAAGTAAGTAAAGTTGGCGACCCTAGTCGAGGGTGACCCAAAGGCTCTTTTTTCAATAGCTACTACACCATCGCTACTCCATTCCTAGGATTACTCCACTTTACCCTTACCTTTTAATGCTGAGTGTTAAGCAAGGCGGCATCAAGTTCCATTTTTTGAGTCTTTGGTATAACTCAACCTGGGATTGAACCCAGGTCTCCCGGGTCATTGGCAAACACTCTACTCATTAGGCCGATAAATTTTAAAATTATTTATTGAAAATGGTCTCCTTGAAATGATGATATTTCCACGGAGAATATCAACCGTGACAGGACTTTTTTTTTTGTTTTTGTTTTTTGTTTTGTTTTCACTCTTAACAATGTCAAATTGACCCCTTATCAACAAAGGGTTCTGGTGATTAAAAACAAACAAACATCAGTTCTCTTCCCTCGACCAGAAAAAATGCGCAATAAGCACCAAGATAAGGTCATCAGGTGTAAATATTCAAAAAGAGGCTGCTCAGAAATATTTGAAATAAGAAAGACCATGACATTAAATAAGTTTGAAATATTTTCTTGCTCCCACCTTATATATCTATTCACAGAGACAGAATTCTTTAAATGAATATTAAAATTAACCTAATCTGGCACAAGGTCATAATAGAAAAGACAGATAGCAAGTACATGTGTTAATGATACGTATGTATTTGTTCTGACAATCTTTTCTTCACCTTTGTCCAATAAACGATTTTTTTAAATGTCAGTCTCATGAGTCTTCAGTTAAATACGAAAGGTAATTTGTATAATTTTTCAGTCGAGGTATATCTAGATATCCACACTGTCTTCTACATCTGGGCACATGTAAAATTTTAAACAGATAAACAATTTTGATAACGGAAACGTGTTACATTCAAATGCAAATTCTTTAAACCGTTTGCTTGCTTTGCCGTGATTTCATTCTGATTAAAATCTGCTTCAGACAATCTTGAGCAATCACTCATTCAATGACCACTAAGTTTGTTTGGTATGGCTAATATTTCTACTAGCTTGTCTGAAAATAAAGTGGTCAATTAATAATTGAGCATTAAAAAAACAACAAGCAATAACAACCACTACAAAAATCTTGATTCCATTTCTCCCAAACAACTAATATCACTTAATTTCTCCGTTTTATATATCTTATAACTATCTACACAGACACGATGAATGATGGGGTGTGTTTTTAACTTATTTCTGTGTGTGTATTTGAGTCTTGTATAACAGTAGTAAATATCTTCATTTGACTCTCCTAAGCTGTCCACATTTAAAGCCTGCCACACAAGGCTGGAAAATGCAGGAAATTAATACTTCAGTTGATTTACCGGAAAGGTCTCTTCTGTCACTCCTCCTCCTTCAATCTGACCCTTCCTTTCCCTTCTCCTCTACTGCTACCCACCCCCTTACTAAACTTGTCTCTCCCAACCACCACCTGCTTCTCTTTATTAAATGAAACTCAGTGCTGCAAGTGGCTGGTGAAACATAAGCACAAAAACAATTGTGAAATTTTCTCAAACAATTCTATTTCCGGAAGTTCTTCACATTCTTTTTTTCTTTTTTTTTTCGGTTCTTACTAATGATGAACTATGTACCAAATGACAACGTACCCATATACATATTCTTCCTCCTATTCTCCTGTTGCTTGCACTTTGGCACTCAAATTCCAACTATTTTTATTTATTTATTTATTTATTTATTTTTTAGCACTGCTTTCAGTTTGTGGAAAACCCTGATGAAATGCACCTCATACTGGATCAATTCCCAAACCTTTTATTTGTTTTTTTCTTATCAGATAAAAAAAATGTCATACTTATGCTTGCATGACAGGTTAACTTGATTCTTATCACTTAGATCTCTTACTTAAGCTTGTGATGGCGCTGTAAATAGGGGATGCATGTTTAACTTATGCAACAATAGAGAGGTATATATGGAAAAGAGAGGTTGTCTTTTGGCTTGTTTTCAAGAATATACTTATCTGAATTTTGTGCTCTATAATTAATTTATAATTATGTCTTAGTATACACCAATATTAATGATGATAATAGCAAGAGTAGGTTATGTGGTGAGAGAGATGAAACAGTTAATCACATATGCGAATGCAACAAACAGGCACAAAAGGAGTACAACAGTAGATGGGAAGGGTGATCCACTGGTATTTGTGCAAGAGATTAAAATTTGACCATTCTGACAAATGTTATTTGCGCAAAACATAATCTGTCCAAGAAAATGAGATCCATATTATTTTGGGGGGGACTTAGAGTTACAAACGGAATACTCAATCAGAGCCAGAAGACCAGGCCTTGTATTAATTAGCAAGAAGAAAAAACTTCTCAACTAGTGGATTTTGCCATTCCAGATGACCATCATGTGAAAATGAAAGAAAATAAGAGAAACAAATACCTAGATCTTGCTAGAGAGCTGAAAAAGCTGTGGAACATGAAGGTGGCAGTGTTATCAATAGTAGTTGTGCTTGGAATTATCCCCAAATTTCTGGAAAAGAGACTGAAGAAACTGGAGATAAGTGAAAGAATCAACACCCTCCAGACCACAGCACTGTTAAAATTCACCAGAATAATAAGAGGAGTCTTGGATACTTAAGGAGACTTGCTGTCACTCAGACTTGAATGAAAAACCGCCCATTAAAACTGGTATGAAAAACTCAATTTGAGAGAAAATAATAATTTTCCGCAATATTATTTACATTTAGAATACAGAATATATATGCAAATGTAAAAACTATTATGAGAGAGACGTAATATAGTATCATTGTTTCTCTTCTTGTTTTTTCTTAAACAGATTTTAAAAGTCGCAACAAATAAATCCACTTTATTGTTCAGTCCTTTTTTTATGACAGCAAAAAATGTATTAAATTTGATTTTTATCTTTGTGATCAAGTGTAGCGGTTGTATTTTGACACTATTTTTTAGATACTATACAATAAGTCAATGGATAATCATAATCATATATGACAATTCTGGAAAAAGGAAACAGTTGATGATTTGGTGAGATTCTCCGATGACTCAAAAATGGAGAAAGAATCATTATTCCCATTGAACCTTTATTTTCTCACTTGATTTTCTTTCTTTTTTCTTTAGATAAATTACTTGATACCAATAATGTAAAATATTTTTTTCTTTTTTATAAAATTAGTTTTTCCGACAATGTTTTGACTGAATATGATTACAATTAGAGCTATTTTCCATAGTAGTTCATTCCATTTTTTTTTTTCATTTTCTTTTTTTAAATCTTTCTCTTTGGGGCAAGACCTGCTTTGTTTGGTGTATCTTGCTTTTGACCAGCCCCTCCCAACCTTTGTCTCTTTCCAGAACAACATTCAGAACCCCCCACATCCCCTTCCCACCTTGGTCTTGTGCATAACTTTACTCAGTGGATGAGACACCAGTCCAACAAATGGCAGCCATCTTTAGATGTTATGAATCACTATAGAGATGTCTCCACTTTTAATAAACAGATCCATCAGATGAATCTCCAATTCACTCATCAATTCAGACATAATGGAGAAGGGACCGAACACCAGTAGAGCCCAAGGAAAATTTAAAAGAGGAAAGTGGAGGAAGGGCAATAGTCACAGAAAAGGAAGAGGTTTGAGAGGCAGGTAGGGGTAAGTTGAGACGGAAAAAGGGAAAGGAAGAGATGAGAAAGGGGTAAAGAAAGAGAGCTGGCTGTTGTATCCCAGCAATAGGTCTCCTTCCCTTAATGATTATAGATTGTGACCAGTGGATTTGGCAGGAGAATGTCAGAACAAAGCTCTATCCAATGAGGCCAATTGAAAGAGTCTGACAAATCCATAACATTAGCCTAATTTTGCAGATATACAAGAAACAAAATGTGTCAAGCCAGCCTGTGCATTATGCTGGCTAATCGGAATGCTTGACATTATTTTGTTGGTACAGGCCTGTTTGTTCAAATGTAAAAGTCTTTCTCTGAGATTAGATGGCTCACCTCTAGATTCCTGAAAAAATTCAAATAAACATTCTCATCCTGTCTTATCTCAAAACTCCTGAAAGATCCTCCAATTAAAAAGTGGCTTTTGACTTGACTATTGCATCTCATTCCCATTTTATTTTATTCATTGAAGCTGTCAGTACTGCTGTATAGTTGAACCACTTGGACTTTAACAAAATGCCAGGAGAGAAAGCTACATGGAAAATACACCAGAATGATGCATGCTGTTTTGAACAAATCTTAGAAGTAGCACCCTACAAAATAGCAGCCTTATGGCCACTTGCTTCCCATCTCACAAACCATCCAAGTAAGATCAGCAAGACATACTGGGGAAGTAAGGACAAACTTGTGAGTGATGTTCTCCTGGCTACGCTAGTGTTGGTCGACCAACAAAACCTTATATTCATCAGCTTTGTAGAGGCACTATCTGCTGTCTAAAAGACTTATTAAGAGTGATGACCAATAGGGAGTCAAGGATTACCTTGTGTTATTGGTACGCCTTGATGATTATAATGATTGCATCTCAAATAACAAGATGTTAATTAATAATTAGTGTAATCAGATACATGATTGAGTCATGAATCCTTCAAATCTAATATTACTCATTTTGTATTATCTTAACCTTTCAGTCTTAAATAACCTTAATTAAACATCTGCACTCATTTGTGTAGTTTTATGTACTATAATGTATGAAAATATTTCCCTTTACAGTAATTTACACTGACTAAGATGCAGTATAAATGACTTGATCTCAGGTTGTGCATCATTACAATTAGTCATATCCAGTAAGAAGCAGAGATTCTCTACCCTCTCACCATTTCACCTTTAATGTTGTTCTACTTGTACTTTTATTTGTTTTTTTGGAATCCTGATCAAAAATAGAAACAAATTTGCTTATTCAGTCATTCATTATATTTTCTTGTTCTTTGGTTGTTTATCAAAATTGGGCTGCCGTTGTCGTCATGTTTATTTACTGAAACTTGGATTCATTGACCAGAAAGAAAAGGGAAATTGTGATTAAGTTAATGATATTTAAAACTTATAATCTCATTTTATCCCTAAAAAAAGAGATCAGAATTATTTGGTTTTTACTGCTGCATTTAACTTGGGATGTAATGTTTACTGCAAAAATAATTTGGTTTGGATATCTACAGCTATTCAGAAGAATAAAATAGATTTATTAAAAAGTATCCATACATAATTAATCAGTAACACTAGATCAAAATATATCAACAGTCCCATGTATACACACACAGATTTGCAAAAAAGATAAATGAGTGGATTTAGTATATTTGCCGGTTTATATAAGATGCACTTTATGTATGTATATACTTCAGATTTATTATCTGTCTTTGAGAACAATATATACATATATATATACTGACAAATGAAGAAAGTTTTTTTTCTTATTTGCATCTATCTATCTATATATATATATATATAGAATAGTTGAAATAATGTCATTATCTGAAATATTTCAGCTTATATAAATTCCTTTTATAGTGAGCTACCTATTAGCATCTCTTTATATGATTTTGGTTCTTTATCTGATTTAATAGTAATCTGTGTTCATTCTGTTTATGACTGAATGAGTTACTTTCTTACTTATTGAAGTTGTTAAAGTTTACTTTTCTTGAAATAAGTTATACTTGCCGATTTGTCTTCAATTGTTTGCACTTCAATTTTAACAAAAAGTATCCAAATTACACAGCCTCCAATTAGCTGGTATTGTGGATCGATGGCAGATGACGAAAGTCTTGAGTAATACAATAGATATATAATGAATTGTTCTAAAAAAACTTTTTTTTTAAATAATGCCCTTGTTATAACAAGAGTGCATCTTATAGTGCAGTATATACAGTATCTGATATTATTGGTCAAGTAACTTGGACAATAAAGTAGTCTCATGAAATCATCAGCATTATCCTCCATTTAGAAACCTTCTAATTTTTTTACTTGATAAGTGCATCTCTTTTGTTCAATGATTGTAAATAATGAAAGTGAAAGTAGAAACAAGTCAGCTGTTATAAAGCAGGGAACGTTTAGAGCTGTTCATGATTGCCATCAATCATTTTCAGCTTGGCTCCAGTCATCCATTTGGTCTTTTGACTTTTCTCTTCAACAAATCAAGTATGCTATCATCCTAGTTTTTTTGGTTTGTTTATTTTTCTTTTAACAGCTGTACAGACTATCCTTACTTTTGTATATAATATAAATCTTTCTCAAGGTATTGATGTTAAAATCTGAAGAATAGGTCTAACTGGAAGCAATGCAAAGAATTGACCCTGGCTGTGAGATTTTTCATTCACTTTCCCCTAATATTCATGAGAAAGGCATGAATTTACTTCCCCATCCAGCTATTGGTAACTAGCTGAGTAAATAGATCCCTTTAGCCTAGTAAAGGCATTTCATCTTGAATTTTCAAAAATAGCTCAGGTCAAGAATTATTTCTTGCAAATGGCATCTTATAACCTAGTATAAATAGGGGGCCTATTACTTAGTGAGGAGATAGGCATCACCAAGTCAACCCTATTAAAAGAAATTACTCTATATATTACTTTGACAACCTAATAAGTATAGGGCATACCTATCTAGACATACCACAAAATATAATTATAATTGAAGAATATAAATGTTTATATTGTTTTTTTTTTTTGTTAATTTTACAGACTTAGATAAATAAAAGTGTATGTCTGTATTCACTTAAAACCCCACCACCGGCAGGATGTGACACAAGGGCAATTTTTATGCTGGGTAAAGCTGGTTTGAAATCAGTTTTCCTTCTCCTAAATAGTTGCCTAACGAAGGTTAAAGAACCCTGTTTTCCCAACTATTTTCTCATAGCTGGGTATATATATATATATATATATATATATATATATATATCCAAGATATATATTGATAAATTGGATATTGTATGATTTGAATTCTGTGTGAACAAATTTTTTCTTTTCTTTTTTCTTTTTTGGCAACAAAGGATGAAACTAAACTATATAAACTAAACATATAATGGGAGAGTTCCTGTGGTGTAGTGGTTAACATACTGGACTGTGACACCATAATAAGTGAGTTCAAACTCCAGTCGTGCTATTACATTCCCAAAAGTTATGAACCTCCTTATTCCTCCAACTATAATTAATGTTCTTCTTCACTTTGGCACTAAATAACTCACAAAGGTTGATACACCATTAAACAAAGAATCTGAACCAGTAATGTACAATTTTTAAATAAATAAATAAATATATATATATATATATATACACAAAATTTTAAGTTCATAAATTGTTTATGCCTCTACATGGTGTTGTTTGAAATCAAATTTTTATGGCTGTTAGTGGTAGATATCTATATAAACCAACATTTTTCAATACACACACACACACATGTATATGTATGTATGTATATATATATATTATTTCTATCTGACAATGTGTGATCCACATAAAACTTTAAGTACTGGACTTTAAGCATACATACTTTTAATATTTTAGGTGTCAGACCTGCTTTGCCATACTAGCATTGAGCAATTCTTTATGCACACTTTTCATTTGTATTTGATGAGAGACATTCAACCAAGTCAAGACATAGGAATAACATTAAATACTTGAATTGTTAGATCTTGAGCACATGGAGAAAAAAAATGATAAAGAAATAGCAGCAATAGATAGATCAGAACATTCTTCCATGAAGCAAGTTGTAATATTTTACTCAAGCAACAACAATTGATTTTTTTTTTCTTTCCCCACCCTTTTTTTTCCTTGTGTGTTTCACACCCTCCAAGTCACTGCACATGTGTCACCAACCATACAAGTGATAATTTTTAAATCATTGCACAGCTAAAGCATGTCAAATAACAGTGACTAAAGCCTGAGCAATTCTCTTTTGTAACCTTGTTTCAGTTTTTTTTATTTATTTATTCCACTTATTTTTCTTTTGTTGATTCGCAAACTTAAAGATTTCTCATCGGCTTTAACAATCACTTAAACTAAGGAGAAATTCTTATATTGAGAGGATAGATATTTTTCTATTCTGTGAAATTTCCTACAGAGAAATATAAATAAGTTTTTTTTTCAAACAGAAAGAACTTGGTAACTAAACTTAGTTTTCCCAAAGACAAGATGAACTCATGTATTTATAGTCATGAAATTTATAGAATTAAATTTTGAAGTTTGCTCTGAGTACTTTCCACTATGTTTATTATTATATTATTTAATTATTACATTATAATTATTTATGAATAGGTTGGCATCAGTTTTTTGCCTAAGAATTAGAGCTTCAGTATTCAACCTTTTAGATGAGTATATGAATTAAAATATCATCTCGAGCAAAATATTGCAATTACTTTGATTTCTAAAAGAGAATTTATACTTAGAGCTTAAGATGATCAGTTGTTGTTTTTTTTCAATATTGTGAATTCTTTGTAAAATGCTGTCAAAAATACCAAAAAGTAGAACAAATTTTAAATGTTTGTGTCTAGTGATATCATCTCTTCAGACATACTATGTATCATTTTTTTGATAAACAAGAAATATGAATTCTACCTGATGACTGCATAAAAAAGGTAATAAGCATTTGCATATATTATTTACAATACTTATATATTCTTATATTTGTGTTTGAATACAGAAATGAAAAGTAAAGCTGAAACAGATTTAAAATAATCAGTTACATGATCAGTGTTTTATTAAATAAGTATATTATTTATATATTAAATGAGAAACTTGGTTACTCATTTGGCATCAAAAACAACTAACATTTTTGATTTCCCACTTTCTAATTTCTTTAGTTTTTCCAATGTTTTTCATTTATTATCAAAGCTGCTGGAAGATGCGGGGTATTATACAACGAAGTGGAGGGATCTAATCAAACAGCCAAAAGAAAGTTTTAAAAAATGTCATCAGTTGAGGGTGGGGTATCATTGGAAACAACTCATTTTGATTAATGATACCCCCTTGACAATTCTTTTTATTACTTTGGTGCACCCCACCAAAACTTATATCTTGTTTATTTATAAAAGTTACCTGTCCAATATAATTTGCATAATTACCCTATTATCAATTATTATTAGTTTTATATGATTAACCTCTTTAATGAATTATTAGTTTTATATTATTAACCTCTTTCTTTCTTCAAAACTTTTAAATATATAAGTAATTTAGCTTTTATTTCTGATTTTGTTTAGATTCTTTTATATTTACATCTGAAAAATACATAAGTAAAATTATATTTAAAAAACGATTGAAACACCGATATTACTTGAACTTCTGGCCTCATTTTAAATGTTATCCTAGTCACATTTCAGCCTTCGTCAACTGTCTGTTGTAGTTGGTAACCAACTTCCTTTATTCAATCCAGGGGGTCTCATCTATAGGTCAAATGTTTATAAATTTAAAGGATGACCTGATATTGCTTTTCAGTGTGCAATAAACTCTTAAGAGACAACAATATGAAAAATGTCAATGTACAATCAGCACAATTACTAAGCTATCAATATAAAATAACTCAAGATGGGTTGACATGCCATTAAAATCAATCAATCCCTGCAATAGAATATGCATATTCTGCTATGTTTTATGGATATTTTTCTTATCTCAGATGACTTTTTTTGTTAATTCCCAGAAGGTTTGCAACTATGACAAGATACTTGAAGAAAATTGAAGATTATAATGGCTGAAAGAACAACCAGATAAGGATACTCGTCAATGGATATTTTTATTATTATGATATTTCTTCATTATAGAAATTCAAGCAAAATCTTTTTTTAAATTGATAAAATTAATCAGATTGATTATTATAAGTCCCAAGACGTTTTAAGAACTGCTAAAGAATAATCAAGGCCAATATAAGTTTTTTCATTATCTTGTATTCTTTTGAAATTTGCCTCTAGTTTTCCCTCATTTTTTCTCATTGAGTTTTATGTCATTACTTCTCACAACCCCTTCTATGTAAAAATTATTTATATCATGGTTGCAATTCATATATCATCCTTCCCATACAATGCAATTGGGAAGAACTGCTTCAGGACTGGATCCCTTGGGTCTGGATTGCTTCATTTTTTTTCTATGTTCTGTCCAAAGATGAAGAGGAACAGCTACTGTACTTGGATGCCCAGCCCAAAGGCCAGGTAGCTGTGCTCTGGTTAGAGGGCCTGGGAGCAACATTCTGGCCCTATGTAGAATGTATATATACTGTGATCCAAAGCAGAAATGCAAATCTATATCTAAATAATTCTATTATTTTCTACAGGTATTATACTACTACTAATAATAATAATAAGTGTTATTTTTAGATTAGTTTTCTTTTTTCCTTCATTTTTTTTTCTTTTCTTTTTTCAAATCATTTAATTTTTCCATTGCTATTTGAATTTCTTTTATCTTCTGTCTTGTTGAGGTGTTTATCTCTCTTCAGCTTTACTGTAAAACGTCCAACTTGAATCCTTTCTTTTTTTACCTGATTTTACTTATGACTGTCTTTTTATTCTTTGCATCTATTTACTTTGAAGAAGCAAAAAACAACTCTCTCTTTCTCTCATATATATATATATATATATATATATATATATATATATATATATATATATACACTAGGTCTGATGATCACATAGGTGAGTAACTGACAGTTACCAAGTGTCGTTGACTCCTAGATAAATATTTTCACACACACACACACACACACACACACACACAAGAAAAGAACAAAACTTTTTTTTCTTTCATACACACTTCAACCTCAGCACACCAGAGAAAGATGTGTTGAAATTCTTTACTAAACTGACAAAATAATTAGTAGTCATTTACTAATTAGATTATTTTTATTTTATTTTATTTTTTTTATTTTTTAGCCTTTTTTGGAACGAGTGAATAAAGTTTTGTTTTTAAAAATTTCTTTTTTTTACATACTGACAAGGATGGATATTTTTGTGAGTGTAAATTCTGACTAGGTAAGGAGTTCATTGCAATTCCAGAGAATTCCATTAGATCACAACTAGTGCTATGACTCAACAATCAACAAATATCTGCAGCCACACAAGAAAATGGCAAAACGGGAGGGCGGGGGTAAGTTGTGGGGGCGGGTGAGGATAGTTTGAGGGAATGTGAATATGCTGGGAGGTGAGGGAAGAACAAGTCAGCTATGGAAAATGGGGCAGTGGGGGTGATGCTGTGGGATCCAGAAGCGATGATGATGATGATAGGCAGGGGTGGAAGGAAGGTATGGACTCTTATTGTCTGCCAGCCCGTCCACCATCCCTTTCCGCTACTGTTGTTGCTGCTGCTGTCAAATGAAGTCTTGGAATAAGGGGAGAATGAAGTGGTTGGTGGGAGCTAAGAGACAGAGAGAGACAGACAGAGAGGTAACCCCACAGACAGATAGTCAGCGAGAGATTTAAGATGAGATGAGGAAAGGGGATGGTAATTGGAAAAGCTATAAAGAAAAAGGAAAAAGTTGCTTAGCTTCAGTTCTTCATTGAGTCAGGCTGGCGAAATAATATTCCCCATTAATTTGGTCCTAGTCGATCCACTGCTACGAGAAGATGGTTTCCTGGCATCACACTTTGGATATATTTGTGTCGCTTTCGGGAAAGTCTTTTACTTCTGTGGACGACATGCACATGGTGCTAACCAGCAGTTGAGGAGCTTCGTTTATTTACCCTTTTGTTACGTCGTTTCGTATTCTTTTTCACATTTCACCACTATCATAACCATTTTTTCTTTATATATACATACATACAAATATATAAAATCTTAACCCACGTGTTCCCCAGATCACTTTTCCTTTCTATCTATTGCAAGACATCATTTATAGCATACTTTCTTCATCCGCCGATTTTCTCCTTCATATTTTCAACCTGACTCCGATAGTTTTTACCCCCCCCCTCTCTCTCTATTCAAGAATGTCTGTCCACACAAGTTCATTATTCGTTTGTTTGCTCCAGTTACCTATCTGTTTCCTCCAGTTACCTCTTCACTTATAACTTTATCGATACCAAATATCACCACCATCATCACCATACCGTCCGTCGACTATCCATCCACATACCAACAACCTCTTCCCTCTGACACCTTTCGCAGCAGGGACTCTAGTTTTCCCTCCTCCTCTTCCTTCTTCTCCTCTTCATCTCATTCTTTTCTTCTTTTTTTTTTCTCCACCCTCCTTTTTTTTCATTTCTCTTTATCATTCCAAACGAAAAAGACTGAACTATTGTGAACTTGATTAAGGTAATGCCAATATCGCCCACAACTCTTGCCAAACGTTGCGACGCTTTCTTCATTCGTTTCTGGATTTTAGATTGAGATTGTTCGGTGTTTTTTTTTTGTGTTTTTGTTTTTTTTTTTTTGTTTATGCCGGTGACGATAAAAAAAACAGAAAAAAACGGGTACTCCTTATTTTCTTACATTCATTTTCGTCTTCTCAGCAAACGATATTTTTTTATGTGCCGTGGATAAAAAGAAATAGCAGGCACTAAGAATATTGTACCAATATCAATTGCTACGTTTCTTCTCTCGTCACATACGGTCTCTCTTTCTTTTTAATCTTTTTTTTTTAACTACTCCAGAGGAGAGATGAATAAGCATCGTGGATTCTGGGAAATGCCCCGGTGAAAATACGCCAGCACACACGTCCACATACACACACATACATAGGTTCATACATACATACATACACGTGCTCCCACAAAACAATACGGTAGCAGCAGCAGCAGCGCGTGAACACACACGCGCGCCGAATGTCATATGCGTGCGTGCGTGCACACAGACACAGGCGCATTTAATTTTTTCGGGAAAACTCCAAAACTGAATTCTACACTTTTTGGAAACAAGATTTTTCTTTGAGGTATCAAAAAAAAAAAAAAAAAAAAAAAAAAAAGAAAAGAAAGGAAAAAAAAAAGAAAAAAGAAACAAAAAAACTAACAAAACAACAAAAAAAAAAAATTTGCATATACAAAAAAAGAGGAAAAAAAAACTGTGCTTCCAAACGTGGGATTTTCCCTATCCCTTTTTATCGTTTTTTAAAATTTCAACTTGTGATAACTCATCTTCCACACATCATCATCATCATCATCATCATTCTTATGGTATTCTTGGATTTTATGATCCGTTAATTATTATCATTATTATCATTATTATTATTATTATGTTTTCGCCGAAACGAATAAGGGCCCTATCAAATATTTTATGTATTTGCTTGACTATGGTCAAGATACAAAAGGAGAGAGAGAGAAAAATGGAATGGTTAGCAGGAATTATTGTCTCAGGTTCGATCGCTGAAGGGAGCGCTTTTACTCCCTGTTGAATATTCGTGACCGACTGGTCCCACAGACGCATTCGATTATTTCTGTGCTTCGGAAAAATAATAGGTTTCAACTTCTTTTACAAAGGATTTTACTTGGGCATACAGGTACAGTCTTTATTTATTTATCTATCAAAAATAATTATCTTCTTTTTTCTTTATCTTTGTCCCATTTTAAATTATTTTGATGCGTGTGTGTGTGTGTGTGTGTGTGTGTGTGTGTGTGTGTGTGTGTGTGTGTGTGTGTGTTTTCTTATGCAGACTTTTCGGACTTTTTTTAAATAATGATTATTATTCTTCCATCATTAATTTTTGGTCATCGACTAATTTCTATTTTAACCCAAGTTTCACATTCTTTAAACATAGTTTTGATACTTACCTCCACGCTGGTGTGTGTACATGAGAGTGTGTAATTATGCAAATTAACTCATTTTTTTTTACATAGTATTATATTCTTTTTCTTTCTTTAGCAAAATAAGTAAAACTTCAAGACATAATTCAAAGGATTTTCGAAAAGGTTTGACTTTAAAAAACTCAAATTGTTACCTGGAATGTTTCCTTTAAAGTTAGCACACGTTAGTGTAGTCGGACTATTGTGAATCCAATTTCTGTATTTAAAAAAAAAAAAAAGATTTTACGCCCGAAAAAAAAAACAACAATAAATATATAAATTCTCTCATCCATAAATAACCAACTTGCTTCACTCTTTGACAACAAAGCTGTATCTAAAAGAATCTGCTTCGACTATCGGAATCTCTTGTCCCAAACTTTTCAGTCTTTTCCTTTCCTCTTTTTCCTTGATCATGTCCTTTTTTTTTTTTTCTTTTTGGTATGCAAAAATAAAAACTGCAAGAAGATGAGCTGAATCGTTAAACTTTTTTTTTACTTATTCAGTCAATTGTTTACTCATTTAATGAGCGTTCCAAAAAGTAAAATGTAAGAAAAAGGTTGTTTCGAAATAATTAACTTAGACAGTAGTAATTGTTAGTATTCTTCTTGGAATGGCAATATCAACCCCAACCCCCGGGCTTCGGTAACGGCAAGCAAGTAAAGATTCCTTAAAAATCTGTTTCTCATTTATTTCATCTCTATTTTCTTAAATGATTTATTAATCCAAGCAGACAGATATCTGACAATTAGGAAGATGAAGAATAGAAAGACAGAAGGGCAGTAACGGAGGGTGTGAGATGTTTGATGATAGAGTTATTTAATTTGCAGCTATTTGCACTCGGGCAAGCAGAAAAGGGACAGGCAAAATGGATAATCGGGTCGTCCGCATTGATGTTCATCTTAGTCGTCTTCTCACTGTTTCTTTCTTTTTCTTCCTATTTTTTTTTTTTTTTTTTACAAGGTCTTTTTTCATTCCTTAATCTTTTAAGTTTTGCAAAATTTTAATTCTTTTTCTTTCTTTTTAATAATAAAAATGAGGTGATTTTATTTCAATCAAAAGAAAAAAAAACAGTGAAATAGATATTTTGAATTTGTAAATAACGAAGATAAATAAAATAAAGAGGAGTTTTTAATCGTAAAAAGAGAATTTAAAAAAATCTTAAACCATACGACTCTTTTTCTTGGTATTAGAACGGATGATATTTCTGTGATCCCAACTTAACTTTGTTTCACACAAGTCAATAGTGTTCTCCGTATTTAGAATTATTTCAAGGTGCTTGCTACTAATGAAAAATATAAATATTGATGTAGAAAAGGATAAAACATACGGAATTAAGACAACACACTCACATTAACTAATCAATGGTTGTGGGGGGGTGTTTTAAAACCTTTTTTTCAGATAAAGCTAATTTATTTCGCCTCTGATATTTTTAATTTTAAAGTATTTTGGAAAACTTATCAATGAGTTTTTTGGATTCGCAAAAGACCTTTATCAAAATTTCAGTCATCTCCATAAACTTTGTTTTAAATCAGTTTTTGGTTTTTAGATGTGTCTCTGTTGTTGTTTTTTTTGGGGGGGGGGAGTTGGAGGGGGTGTTTGTCTTATGTTTATTTCTCGCTTATCATAAGTGAAAGTATAGAATGTTTTCAGGTGCTTATGATTTTAAACCAATGGGTCAATATCATTAATCTGGTTGATTAAGTCTGACATACTGATGCTATGTCGCTACTGCTGCTGCTGCTGCTGCGACGTCAACACAGGACTGAGGCCAGATTGTTCGGTAGCAGCTAGAGTCAAGGAGACAATTAAAAACTATTGTCCGTTTTTAGTTACAAGAAATTGGAGACTGAGTATTAACAGCCGAATATAACTTTTTAAAAATCCACTAAAGCAAAAGCGTTTTTAAATAATTTTAAACATTTGCGTTATAGCTATTTTATCATGTTGTTAGTTGGTACCATGTAGTGTATATACTACAAGCGCGCACACGTGTCACACATTTTGTGAGCGTAAACTTTTGTTCATGTCATTATTTTCTTCTCTCTTTCTTTTGTCTTTTTTTCTTTCTTTTGTGTGTGATGTGTACTCTGTTCATTCTATTTTTCTTTTCTTTTTTTTTTTTTGTTTTCGCATTCTCACTTTCATTTTTGTAAGAAGGTTGTGTTGTTGTTGCTGTTGTTTTTAAAACATCCAATTTGTGAACGTTTATCAATATTGGAACTTATTTTTAAGCTTTGCTTTTAATTCATGCTTTATATTTATATCTGGTTAAATAGGTACAAACAGTTTGCACTGTCGCCTTAGATACTAAATACATTCTTTTTTTGTGACTAATTTTTCCATATAATGTTGTTAATGTTCTCTCATGGTTTTTTTAAATTTTTTTTTGTTATGTGGGTTGGTGGGAAATTTTACTAAATATCGCATTTTAAATGAAGATTACATCTAACGCCATCTCCTCAGACATGTAATACCTATTCTCCGTACGGATATATATATATATATATATATATATATATATATATATATATATAACATTAGTCACTTGAAAATAAGCCAACTATTTCCTTCAATCAATTTGAATTTAAAAAATATGTAGAACAAAGTAAGTAAAATTTTCTAATACCGAACTTATTGTATCCACAAAATATAAAAGTAATTAATTAATAAAATTAATTTAATTAAGTTTTTTTTTTTTCATTTCTTTACAGTTATCTGAAAACTTGACGCATATTAAGTGTAAAGTTCCATATTTGAGAGCCGTTCATTTTGAAAGAAAAATAATGATAGATGTTTATTTCTATTATGTGTGTATGTGAAAATATGCATAAAAATATTTTATTAGCGTCGTCAATTGATTGTTTCAGTCTCCTTAAGTGATTCATTGTCACTATCAGAACCGATTCAGAAGAGATTTGCTTCGAGCAAAGTCTGACAAGGGAATGGGTGACGGGTTGAAAGGAAATAATGGGTAACACGAATTGAAATTGTCAATCAACATCAGGCGATTAATGATGTTACTGATCAAAACTTATGGAGACCGAATTAAATCAGCTCTCTCTCTCTCTCTCTCTCTCTCTCTCTCTCTCGTGAATGATTAAACAAACCTTTTCAAAAGTTCGTAGTTTATAGTTGAAATTTAATCGATATAGGTCCTGTAGGGAAAATATTTTAACGCAATACGAACTTTGAAAAGTTGATTTTTTTTTTACTGAAAAAGAATAAAAAGATGAGTAGACCTTTTCTTCCTTTATTTTTTTATGGATTCAATACTTTAATTTTCTTTCTACGATCTTGTTTTTTTTTTGGGGGGGATAGGGAGTGTATTCAACTTAATTTTCTTTTTGGAGACTTTAATAAACATATTGGTACTTAATTTTTTCATGGTGTGAAGGCAGTATTTTCCTCGTACGAGTAAAAGATTAATTTGTCAAAATTGAGAGGAAAATGGAAATTTATTTTTATTGGTCTCTGATCTTTAATTTCTTTTAAGTTTAAAAAAAGCCAAGCATTTTTTATTTCGATCCTCTGGGAGACTGAAAATAGCTTCTTCCTCTACCCGCCTGCGTTTATGCAATCAGCTGGTTTTCTGAATAGATATTTCAAGAGGTTCTTCCTGGAAAGTTGCGCATTCTCTAAATTACAACAATTTCGCGCGTACCGGTTTTCTTGACTGAATAAATCGTCAAGACGCACGGAGTTGGTCATATAAATTTAGTTTTTTCAATAATATTTATTTCGGTGTGCCAAAAATTTACCATTCAATAAACATGAGAACTTAAACCGCTTAAAAAAGAATTAAGCGAAAAAATCTTTTCACGGCAGGTTTTATTTACTTGAATAATTACTTAAATTAGTTTTACATTGTTATTCAAAGGTTCAAGACACAACAAACAAGAAGTCTTCATTTTAACAGAAAAATAACTAACACCAATTGTTGCACCTACGACAAACAGTTGGCAAAATATTTTATCTTTCTTCTTGGTTAGTAAAAAAGAAAGTTAATAAATTAAATATTCAGAAATTTATTTTATTTTTACGAAAGTGGGTATTGTGAAGAAGAAAAAAAACTATTGTGAAGTTTGCTTGTTTCTATTTTAACACTTGTTGATGTGTAAACAATGTTTGTTGGGTTTGCGTGATGGAAATTATAAACAGTATAAAAACCCTGCCAGTTAAAGTGAATGACCAGGGAAATAGATTTCACTATGTAGTGTTTTAGTATATATAATAAAAAATAAATAAAACTAAAGCAATTGAATATGTCAAAACAAAAGTAATCGTAAACAATACACATTTCACACAAAATCGGACTGAGACTTTGAGAACCAGTTATAAACAATAAATATTTTTCTCTCTCTCTCTCTCTCTCAAAATACTTAATAACGAAGAGGGATTATTATTTTGGGTATTACTAAATTCAGAATTCATTGTATCCACAGGTGATCACGTGTATAGTTTTGTTACCAAAAAAAAACAACAAAAAAACAAAAAAACAAAAAGACTTGTTCCTTTTGAAACTAGAGAAAGAGACGTATGTAGGGCCTCAGTTTATAAAAATGAAAATAAATACATTTTCTTTCAAGGTGTGACTTAAAAAAAAAGTTTTAAGTCATCTTTCATTTAAAATTTTTCTTTTCGAAAAATTAGTTTCCAAATATTTTAAAGTCTAAAAAAATCGAGCATTAAGCCTCTCTCAAAACTATTTGAACGCATGAAAAACTTAGTATCAAAAAAAAAAAAAAAGAAAAAAAAAAGAAGGGATCATATAATTCACAATCAGTACGTCTATCTCTTTCTTTCTCTTTAGCCTTTTTTTTCTTCCTCTCTTCCTCCTCACTGGTGAGATGTAAACACAATTGTTATAGAGATTCTAGCCTATTGTTCTCTCTCCTCGATGACTAAGAATTGCAATTAGTAAGATTGGATTTCTAAAATGCATTTACTGGTCAGAATTTCTATTGTAAGAATAAGGGCGGGCGACAAGTTCAACAATAGATTTTCATGCAGGAATTCCACCACAAGCAGTTCTATTGTTTGCTTTCTCTAGGTCACCTGAAAAACGACATTGACCACTCACTGGGGGGACCCCACGATCGTCAACAACAATAGATTTCGACTGAATTAATTCTATTGTTTTTCTTTCTTTCTTTCTAGGTCAACTTCCCACCCCCCATCAAATGTTTATCTTTTTTTTTGTATGTGCGTATGGAGGGACAAACACATTATCTTGTTTATGTCGACTAATTTTATTCCAATTTTAAAGATTTAAAAAAAAAAAAACTTTGTATAGTGCATGTAATCTTAAAAGTTTTCTTTTTATTTGCTTTTTTTGCGGAGTGTGGGGAGGTAATGTAAAAAAATGTTAACTGTGTCGGTATGAATTAGCAGTAAGCAGACGTAATTGTTTTGTTGTCACTTGACGCGATTTTTCTCAGTTGTTGTCGCCTCGATCATAAATTTTCTGTCTGAACAGTTTTTTGAAAATTCTTTTTCTTTTTCTGGGTAAAATTGAAAGAGATATCTGTCTAAATATTTGGGTTGACGAAAATTCGGAAAATAAAACATTCTGAGATCAAATAAAAGGTATTCTACACAAAACGATTTCAATTTGTACTTAGTGATGCAACAAGAAACCGGTAGAAATTCAACTTGCTCGATATGACGACCCCCTCCTCACAGAGAAAAAAATGGGATCAAGTAACAACAAATTTGCGTCCATAACGACAAAGTTGACTAGTTCCCAAATCTATAACTTTTTTTATTATTATGAGGCAACAACAACAAAAAATAATAATAAATCCCCAAAGGAGGACCAGAGGAGTCCATCCAAACTACAGCATGATTGAGATCGGCTAGAATACTGAGAAGAGTCCTGGAGACTTGAGGAGACTTGCTGTCATTCGAACTCCAGTGGAAAACGCTGGTGTGAAAAACTCTCAAAGAAGTAATCATAATAATTAAAAATTTTAAAAAATCATCATAACGAGATAATTTCATTACCACCAAACTTATACAATATTTCATAATTACCGTATTTAATGACATAAGACACCCGTCCCTTTTTTAACTTTAATATATAAGAATGTCACAGCGTAATAATTAACAATCTTATCTCGAAGATCATTTCTAGAAAGTTCGATTCTCACTAAGTGCCCCATACTTGTACCAAAACTGAGATATAAGTTCTATTAACTATTTAAATCAAAATTCGAACTTTATAAATTTTCAAAGAATGCTCAAAAAGAAACATTTTTTTCAACTGGGTTATAAAGGAAAGATGAAGTGCAAGTAAAAATCCACGAACAATTTATTCAACATTTTTTATATAAATATTCCCTATTGGCGATGGTGGGGGTCACATTATGTGCCATGAAATGCATTAAAATTCACATTGTTTTTTTATCACTCTAATTTTATCCATTCCTTTTTAACTTTCAACTTTTATTTCTTTATATCTGAACAGAGAGGCAAACTCTCTAGCTTGGATTAGAGTATTGTACAAGTTTTATCTTTCTCCTCAGCCACTTCAGGCAGGACATTGGGGGGGGGGAGACAAACTTGGTTCTGGAGATTCTAATCGTGCCGCAGTTACTCCCCTATTAGACACAGGAGGTGTCAGAGTAATCGGACACCCGTGTTACACCGATCATGAGGATTGGCCAATTTGTGTACTCGCTTGAACTCCCACTGAACACGGCTATTGTGTCAAACTAATCTAATCAAAAGATAGATATTAAGTTTTTGTACGTAAATATATATATGTTAATTCTTTCCGATTGTATACATTCACTTCCTGAAATTTTAAAACAACTTTAAAAGCAATTCAAATAATAATGAAAAAGAAAAGAAATGCAACTATTGCAATGTTCCGAGAAAAAAAAAAGAAAAAAATCTCATTTCATTATTATTGTTGCGTTAAATGAAATATATTTGTAATCAAGTGTTTGCTTTTTATATTCTAAGTAAAATGAATAGGCTGAAAAGTTGGGGTTTATTCGTATCCTTAATTTATTTTTGCTTTATTTGTCACTACACTAAAGAAACAAGAAGTTAAACTTCACACACACACACGCACGCATACATCTGGGCAAGTATCCTCAAACCCCACTGCTACCAGTACCAACTGCCCTCCACTTTCACCAGAAGGCCCTCAGCAGAAAAAAGATGATCTGTCCAATAATACACAACACGTCAATGTACATATTATCAGTCACCAAAAATGTCAAAGTAATAATTGTGCAACCAACCAAGCTCTACCGCTTAAAACAAATTTCTACTGTTTTTTAGTTTTATGTTAACTTGTTACTGGGTTGCGTCGTCGTCGTCGTCGCCCGTCTGTTGCTTCCTGGTACCCAGCCGCTAGAGCTGAGAAGGCAAACTGATGCCTCTATTAATTGGAGAGATGCTTTTGCCTCCTCCTTTGCCTTCTTCCCTTTCGTCGTCGCCGTCGTCGTCACCTTCTTCTTCAAGTCACTTGGTCAGCTCATTCAGTTTTTATTCCTACTTGGGAGCGCCAACTACATACACTGGACTGCTTTACTCTTTTTACTTACTGGTTGTGTTATTGCGACCGTTATTGATATTGTTACTATTATTATTATTATTCGGTTTTTTTTTTCCTAACTGGAAATGATGAAAGAACTTTCTACTCAACAGTTTCTGGCTTATGAAACTTTTTCCTCGTGGAAATGGAGGTAAGGAAAGTTAGAAAAATAACGAAAATAACATTTGTATTTATTCATTTTTAAAAGAAGGAAGTTAAAAGTTTCTTTTATTTAATCGACGAACCTTTATGCATTTTCGTCTGCGAAAGGACTTTTTCTTTTTTTAGCTATTCTGTCATATTAATTATTATAGTTGCGCATAATCTTATTAGCGGACCTTAATCTTCCCAACTATGGATTAAATCGTATCACTTCTGTTCTTCTACAAGGATAACTTAGAAATTAAATAACACATGAAGGTTGACGTGCCATTAAAACAAAGAAACCAAATCAAATTTATTGGTGTAGAAGTAGAGTTTTTTATTTGTTGCAAATTAGATTAGTAAAATCTATTTATTTTATCTATTTATTTATTTAAGGAAAAAGTTATCTTTAATTTTTATCTGTTTTACCGTATAAAAAACATAATTCTGTTTTATACACACATAAAAGAAAACGTTAGTGTTTTCCTGTTTCTTAAAGTTAAAAATGATTCAGAATTTCTTTTAAAAATTCTGTCTGAAGTCAACAGAGCAAAATTCCAATGCATTAAAAAAAAAAAAAACAGGTGATAGAAAAAAATAAGTGAAACTAAGTAAGACTAGCCCACTGCCCTCACTCGATTATCACCTCTGCCTCTAAGTTATATTTTCAGATTCAATTCATTATCAAAATAATAACGGTCATCTAACTATTCTAAGAAACAAAACAAAACAAAACAAAAAGCTATCAATGCCGCATAATCAAATGCTGGTATTGATTTTTGTTGATGAAATTTTTAAGAATCATTTGCACGTTCGTTACTCTTAATCGAAAAGTTGTTTCTTGGTTAAGATTAAATTGATTTTCTTGATCAAATTATTGATTACTCAATCAACTTTAGTAATAATGAAATAAAACTGTTTTATTCATTTTATATTTTAGTATACGATTCGATTACTCATTTAAAATGATTATTATTTCCAATTTATTGGAAATAATAATCTATAGTTTTTTTTGTTTTTTTTTTTCCTTTCTTATTTATTGCTCGAAGAAAGCAACAAAACTAACAATGTGAAGTCAAACAGATGTCTGTTTTTTTTTTAAGTTTGTAAAGTTTTGTTGTTTTAGTTTTATTAATGTTCCAAGATTTGTTAACGAATTTTAAACTCTTAAAAGCTTTACATAAAAGATTTTTTTTAATTTTTAGATATCTACAAAAAGTTCTACGGGTGTAGTCTATTAGAAGTATCATATTTATTTCTTTAATGTTGTGATGGTTTTTTTTTTTTTTTTTTTTTTTTTTTTTTTTGCGGGTGGTATTTTTGTTTTTCTCTGATATTCGAGTCACAGTTAATAATAATACTCCTCAGTATTATATTATTAATCACTAGAAAAAATGACAGTCATAGTTTTAGGCATTAATTGAATATGTTCACGCTAAAAAAAAGTGTTTTTGTTTTTGTTTTTTTCCCCGGCGCTTCAGTTTTGTCAACTGCAGCTAATAATTACAAATTGTAATAATTACAAATGCAATAAGCGGTTGAAGTGTCCAATATTGAAACCTGCTGCAAAATTGATTTATTTTCAAATTATCCAAGATTGGTACTTTAATGAAACGGCTCAGTCAGTTTGACAGGACCCCACTACCAACCGCCAGACTAGTCACCATCTTCTCTTCTTTCAATTCCAATTATTTTTAAAATTTATCTCTAACAATATGATCTGGACATTTTCCCTCCATAATAATTCCAATTATGTTGTTATTTTTTGTTTGTTATTTTTTAATTAGATTACATTTGATGTAGAATTTTTTTTTTTTTTTTCGATTAATTTAAAACAAATCACTTTCATTTGCAAGTCTCAATCTCTTAATTTATTTTACTCTGTGCGTATATATATATATATATATATATATATATATATATATATATATATATATATATATACACGCACAGTAAATTATATATATATATATATATATATATATACACGCACAGTAAATTTTTTATATATATATATATATATATATACATGCAAAGAGTAAAAAATATTTAAATAACAGAATAACATTGTGGAAAATCAGATTAACATGTTTTGCTATAGGAATAGCGTCATCAGAATCTCTATGATAAAATATCAAACTGATTATCTTTCTTTTTTCTTTTTTTTTTTGCATCTTGTCCAATTTAATTCCAAACATTAGGTTTTTTTATATATATATATAAATTCCACCCTATGGTTTTGAATGATTTATATAATTTAAGCTTTAGGTTTAATAAGCCTGTATGATATCCTTTTAAAAAAGAATAATATAACTTTTTTTTCCTTTTTATTTTTGATGCATACAGTTTGAATTTTTTTCTGTTTGCATATAATTTCTATCAATTTGGCTTTTTAAGTATTGATATGAATATATTTGTGAATTGTAGCATTTAAACTTTTATCATCTATTTTAGTTGAGTATATATTTTCCCCGATACTTTTGTGCTTATATTACTGAGACACATGTACACAATTGTGAAAAGATGCACTGAACAGAATTAGCATGTCAGATTCGGATAATAATCTCACATATTCAACGATTGTCACAATATTGCCCAATTGTAAAGGTGAAATGCCAAACAGAAAAGAAGGTTAACTCCAAAATAAATAAAATTGTTTTCATTTCACACATTTTACCACAATCATTCATACTGCTGAAAGCTGAACTTTAAAAATAAACTGGGACTCCTATGGATTTTATAAGCATCTGTAGTTTTACATAAACTTTGTCATGAGGCTGTTTTCAATTGTGGGTCATTTTCCTTTAGAATTGTATAATGAAAAGTAATAAGAGATGTATAAAAACTATTTTACAAGAAAGAGAAGAAAATAAAGAGGTTCATTCTCCTAAATAGTGTATGTGTGTATGTTCTCCCAATTCCACACTCCACCATTTCCCTTTCTTTCCCCTTCTTTAAATCAATTTCATTCCTAATCTGTGGTTCCATGTTCCAGTAGCCTGTATCTTACATTTTATCTTGTGTAAAAAGGCAAATGATATTAAATTGTAGCTTATAAAGCTCTTATTTATCAACCCATCTGAAAACTAGTTTAGATGCTACTGGTCAAGAATGAAGTGGAAGTTGTCAGTTTAGATTATTTGTTAACTTTTACATATCAGTAAAAGAGAAAGATTGATGGCTTCAAGGAATTTATTGCAAAAGCAACTAGTGGCATTCTTTTGGTTCAACATAGTCTTTCCTCTAGAGTGTGGTGTGTGAGAATGGACAGGGTTAAAGGGAAGAAATGAAATCCCCCTATCTTCAGGATAGGGCCCAGTGTACAAATAAATTAATGTGAGTTTTAAATGGATTATTTTTTCTTCTTTTTAAACTACTTTTACATTTAAAATTTTGTTAACCCATAAAGAAAATTTAATTTTCCTAAAAAATAATTGCTTTAATATTCTTTTCATCTATTAGGCATTTTAATTTTATATTTGAGAATATTAGGATGTAATTTTTTGTAATTTGGTTATGAAAAGTATGAATAATGGTTAATATACCAATATTTGTACAATTTAAGAATTTCTATAAAATATTGGTAACCTTATACTGAATACATATATATGAAATTCCATTATTTTATAATGGCGATGAATTTGTTAGATATGTTAGTGGTTATTATTGTTAATTTTGATTTGTATTTTTATTCATCTTTGATTTTTAGTTGCTTTTTATTAAAAGTCACTTCAACTAAGAACTAAAAATGAAAGAAAATTCTAATTAAGTTGATAATACTTTATCTAAAAATAACAGTAGATAAACAAATGTTTCAGGTGAGTAGACAGATTTAGGTTAATCATTTATCCAATAAAAGATTATCGTATATTTAATTTTACTATTTTATTTTGGAGTAAGATTTACATACTTAAACATGATTAAATTACTTTTATAAAGTAACTTCTGAAAAATTATTTACCAAATTTTGTCAATTTCTCAACAACAAAAAAGACAATTCTATATAAAGAATGGACTTTATTAATAATGTCATTTGTGTGAAAACAAACTTTTTTTTCCCCTTTAAAAAGATAAATTCTTATTTTTGAGACAAATCTTTGAAAATCTGGCCTGTATGTTATCTTATTTTCTTTCTAAAGGATTAAGTGACTGTTGGGGATGGGGGTGCTTATGAAGCCTTGTATAAATTTATAAATAAACATTGAACAGCCAAACAGATGAAGGCAATGTTGGTTCCATGAACTGATTTTGTTATCTTATGTCAGCTTTGCAACCTGCACATGTCCCTGGGGCTAAATGAAGCCTAACCCTTAGTTTCAAACCAAAGATTTTTCCCTCCTCCCTCTTCTCCTGGCAAGTTCTGGCTGGTAATACTTAAGTCAGAGATAGAGACTTTGCCCATTACTTTCTTACAACATGTGTGTCTGGTGCTCTGAATTACTAATCACTGCCAAACCTTGTCAATATTCACCTCACACATTCTCCCATTCCTTCATGGGTGAGTGTACGTGTTGTAAGTTGTGGTGGGGTCATCTGATTGTCTATCTATACCCCACTCTCTCTCTCTCTCTGTTCTCTTCTCTAGATTTCAATTTTCCTTTCTTACTTTTTATATTCTCAATTTCTTAATGTCACTCATGTTTACATTTCAACTTAAAGTCAAATAATTTTGACTTTTTGTAGAATAGAGACTTGATGATTCTGGGATATTTGTCTAAAAAAAATGTACACATTTTTTAAATTTTTGAGACAATTTATTTTTCAGTAGAAAAGACAATGAATTGAAAAGTTTGCTTTTGAACTATATGTAAGATTTTCAGAGCTTGTATATCATCAGAAATAAAACCATGGCAAGGTTAAGTTTTCAGTGAATTAAATCTTAGATAAAACCTTCCAGGATTAAACAGAGATGTCATTATGCTTCTCTCTGAAAATTTTCTCAGACAGAAGCACTGTAATATTTAAAAGAGAGAAACCTTTTGCCCAACCCTTTTCACACTTAAACTTCTCTTAACAATGCTATAGATAATCTTTGCTCAATGGCAATGAAGGAGAAAAAAAAAAGAATGAACAATGTCAATCATATCAACACAATCTGATGATGTATTAAATTATTTCCATTCACTTAATCACACTGACACTAGAGACCATTGAAGTTGTGAGAAGGCAGAAGATCTTTAACTTTCCCCTTTTTTTTTAAATTGTAAAACTCTTGTGGCTTTGATTTGAAAGAGAACTATTTTAGGTATTTTTGACTAAAAATTGAATGTGAATTGGACAAGGTATTTTCAAAAGCTCCTACTCAGCATCCAGAATACTAAGAGGATGATGAATTGAAAAGATCATTTCAACAATGGAGAATATAAAAAAAAATGAACCATATGATCCTAGAATTTAAAAAAAAGTGGGTTTCTTGATTGAGAACATATTCAATGAAATAAATCTAATCCAACAAAGTCCTTCGTTAGGCTTATTTAAAGAGCAAGGCGATGATAGGGAAGAGGAAAGGGGAGAGAAGGGGGAGGGGACACTAATACCGACCAGCCAATGACTTGAGTGCATAACTGACTTAAGTAGTTGTTATTCTTCAGCAGCATACTGCCATCACTTGTCTCCATCACCTCATCCTGCACATGAACAAATTACTATGCATCTAGATTAAATAGTTAGTTGATAGCAAGTAATAAAATGTGCTAGGTGAAAAAGTGTTATCAATTATTCACTGGGGTATAGCCAAAAACACTCTCAAGAATGAAGGAGAAGAAAAAGCATGAGTTTTATTGCAATTTTTTTTTCTCTCATATATATATATATATATATAGTGGTATTGATGAATGTCATTGTATAGTTTTTTTTCTTTTTAACTGATGGGTTATGCTAGATGATCAAAACTTTCAGCTATAAACAATGTTTGATTTCAAGTATTTGATTATCCAAAATTAGGCAACAAAGGAAGAAACCAAAAAACCTAAGATAGAAATAATATAAAAAAATAACAGAATAAATTCTTTGGCAAATCTGCCTCTGTAAAAAAAAAAAAAAGAAAGATATCTATATAAATACTTTATCATCATATTAAAAAGTAAATCCCTATGATAAAACGCACACTAAATTCCTTTTTCAAATTCTTTATTTGATTGTTTAAAATCATCTCAGAAGATCCTGACAATTTTAGTTAAGATACTCAAGTGGAGAAATGTTTGTTTTTAGGTGTGAACCACTTTTAAATTGTTCAGCCATGCAAACCTTTCAACTATAAAAGAGACAAGCAAAGTGGGGAAAAGGGTGTATGTTGGTATAAAGTGCCAACAATAGTCAGTAAAAATCATGATAATGTCTGCTTATTTTGAACTGATAAAAGGAATCTGTTGTATATTGATAATTTGTGGGTTTCAATAAAATCAGAATACTATCACAAATTCTGCTTTTGGATCTGCTTCAGAACATTCCCATTAGCAGTCAACCTTCATATGCAAATAAGGACCCCCATTATGCACCTAACAACAATAAAAAATATAAAAAATTGTATATATTTAAACAAGAAAAGAAAATGATCAGATTAAGTCACATGAAATTCAGATCAGACTCCGAAGGCTTATTTCCACTGTTTTATTTGCTTTACTTTCAGTGTTATATTTCTTTTATGTCTGTATGCTTTTTAATGTGACAACACACATCATATTGAAAAAGAGGATACTTTATTTTCCAGATGATTATCTATTAAAACACAAGTCTATAAGTTTAAATCTAAAAGAAAGTATCAAGCAAAAAAGGTCTTGTTGAAAACCAATGAAAAAAAATAGTAATTTATTATAATATACGTTTTTTTATCATAAGATGTCATCCACTTGAGTTAACCTACTGGATACCATTGTCCTGTTTACAAGATGTTTATAAAAGTTGCCATATTAATATTTTAGATCCCTCCAGTCTTTGATTAATGGAAGGAATTATATATATATATAATGAATATTTGTACCAATCTTAACTTTTGTATATATCATTTTTGAGAGGATTTCATGATAATTATTAAATAAAAGTTTTAAATTTTCCCTTCCCAATGCTTTTTGGGCCAAATACTTTAATTGAACCACTTATTGCTCAAAAGAGATTGAATTTAGATGAATAGGTATCATCTGTATGATTGAAAATGTAATATTACAAATTAGTCATTCTTAAAACAAAACAAATTCCCTCTCTAAGTAGAGTTTAATATATTGTTCTTAGTATGATGATTGTAAAGGTGAGAAACTGACAATCACTTAGTGTTAACTCTTATATGTATGAGTTTAGTTACATATAAAGTTTAACAAAAAATATTTTTCGGTGATTAGAATTATATCAGCCTGATAGAAAAAAATTAAGAAAAAGTTAAGCAAATCGAAATGAATAAATTATATATATTCCTATGAAATAACTCAGTTCTCATAGTCGTGAAAAAGAGTATGCCAGCTTTGTTCCATAACAGTTATGAGATTTACTGTCTAAAATTTAAATGCAGATATAGACTCAGGTGCTGTGACAATAAACAAAGCAGACAGATGAGTTTGATTCTCTTTGAATGGTTCCTATACTTCTGACTTTGTACCAAATTAACTCAGTAAACAACCCTTTCCTTTTATTTCATTGGCATATTCATCTTCCTTAGAGATTATTAATTTTTTATGGTGTTGTAAATTACCAACTAAAATAAATAAATTTAAAGTTTATAAAGTTTCAAGAAACTACACTCTGTTCATAGATGTAAAAGATGGTTTCACAAATGAAAGCAAATTAGAATTTTATTAACAAACCAAAGAGTAAAAGAGAAAAAAGGAGAAGAGGTAAAACATTTAAATTAATCTTTGAATAGCACATCATAACGCATTTCACACCTGTGATCTATGCAAAATGAAAGCATTACAAAAAATGTAGATCACCACCTGCCTGACTTCAATTGGTCCAACAATATGCACATGCATAGTTAGTAGGCTGGAACTGTGACAATAGAACACACTCCTTCAGAACCTGTTTTTACATGCCTGGCTGAGAAAAGGTGCCTAAAGTAGTTGACAAATCATGATCTGATATAAAGTTGTTGGCAATATTCTTGCAACAACAAAGTAGTTAAACATTGAATTATCCATCAACCATTCCAAGTCTGCTATTATATGACAATCTATTACCATTTCATTAAAACATATTATGTTTATTGTTTCACGCCCTTTAATAATCATATCAAAGTTATAATAAACATATATAACTATAAATACCTACATGATTTTATAGTTGTGGATACATATTTACTTTTTTTTTTCTTTTAGTTCTTTGCTTAGTCAAAGCACTGAGAAAAACAAAACAAAAAACTTTACTGATATCAGTTGCTTAAAATAGCATATAAAGCAGCATACTATTTAATGCAAATTATTTGTTTATACTTTTGACTCAAACTTATATATGATTAAACACTCATACATCTATCTATCTATCTATCAAAGCCTATGACGGTTTGGACAACCTGCAAAACTTTGATTTTCTTTCAGCCAATTTTGATAAAAAGTTATGCTGTCATACTCATAAAATTATGATGAATATGACAGCATGAATTTTTATTAAAATTTTTTTCTTTCGTTTAATTTCTCAATCAATCTCTCCTAATTTCTCTCCTTTAATGTTTAGTGTGGATTGGTACATGATCAATGAAAATTATTGATTTAAGCTAAAAATTTTAAAATGTTTAATAACTGTTTCTCCTAATTATAAACAACTGATAACAATTGTGAGAAACTTCTTGGGATTTTCTTTAAAATTACATCATTTGATAATTTAATATCTATCCATTGACTGTTTGATATTTGTAAATAATGAAAGTTTGTTGTTTTTTTTTAATCAAAAATGAATATGTGGTAAACTTATTATGATACTCTTAGGGATGTATTTGAGTCATCATAATGAATTAACTATTGTAATTATAAGCCTTATGAATTTATAAATTTTAGTTTTTGAAATGATATATTGAAATCTTTCTGATACTGCAAACAAATCTAAAAATATGGAAACAAATGTGTGTTGAATGTGCATGTGCTATTAGAGCAAGAGAATCATTAGAACATTAGAAAAAAGCCATTAGAATGAGATTTTATTTCATATAAGATATTTCTGCTAAAAAGAGAACTTCACCAAAAATACAAATCCAAGAAAATTAAAGTATTTAATCATTTTATGTATAAGATGAACAGGTAAAAAACAAAAAAGCATATCCAGAAATCTTTCTCTCTTTTGATATTGTTTCAAGCTAATTTTAGATTTAATTGATTGAAAGCAGTTTTTGTTTTGTCATTAAACAATTCACAGAAGTTAAGAAAAAATATTAGCTTTTTAAAAACAAGGGGAAAAAAGGAAAAAAAAAAAAGAAAACCCTATCATATTGATCTTCAGCCTAAGAATGCTTGTTAAAAAAGCTATTCTTAAATAAGGCTTGTTTTCACATGCACTTGAGAGACTAAACTGAAACATAATTAATAAATTTACAATAACAAAGTATCTATCATGTGTGTACTTGATCCAATGTGGTTCTATTGATTGTTTTGTTTTTCTTTCTTCTACTTTTAAACACTTTACCCAATTGAGTCTTTAACAAAGAAACATAATTACAAGTGTACATAATAATTGTTGAATTATTATGAACAACAGATTAAATCTAAATCAAGAAGTCATGTTATGTTTTACAATGTTGTCCATAATTACAGATAAAGTGTTGCTGCCTTTCTGAATAATGCCTGGAATTTTTGATTTGGCACCAATAATTTTTACCTAGAAGCAACTATTCTTGAAATTGAGAGTTTTGTGTATTCTTCATAAGGTAACAAGACACACAAGCTCACAACTGAATGTCTTCCTTTTTTTTAAGTAGAAAACTCAAACTGCTAAATTGTCTTTGATCCTAGAAGGATTTTATTATCTTTAAAAATTAAGATGAAAGCAAATAGTTATCAAAATTAATGATTGTGACAAGGCTTTATCTAAAGATGAATTTTAAGAATGCAAATAAAAAAGTGTTTGAGAGAGATTGAGAATAGAGTGAATGATGAGTGGTAAAGTTTTGACTTGGGCTTCAGAAAACCAATGGCTTTTCATTGCTCGGTTGGTAAAACAGCTGGTGTGTTTAAATAGGCTTCTCTGAAGCAAAGAAGTCCAAATTTCACTGAGAATCTATCCTTTGTTATTTCTTATCCATGCTGTTTTGTCATTGTCATAGATTAATAGCCCATGTGAGTTGCAATTAAGTCAAATAAATAAAAGTTAAAAGAAAAAATATTAGTTCAAATTAATGGTTGAAAATCTAAAAATAAATAAACCATCTTTGCAATCTTATTTTGAAAAGTAGCATCTTTAAATCCTATTGCTGCTTCAAGCAATATTGTATTATTGTATTCAATAACTTTCCCATCAACTAATAAGAATGGATATGTTATATTCAAATTAACTCTAAAATTCTAGGAAATATATTCAATTGTCAATGTTGGAGCCTTTTATAAAAATCTAAGAACCGACAACTTAGAAAAGGAACTTGAGTGAACTCTTAAGAAATGTTCCCACATATTGTAGAATATTATTACTACCCCCACACAAGAAATGTCATCAGTCTGGATTATGGACTGTGCTTAACATGCCACACACATACTTTTTAGACAGATTCCCTTGTCTTACTTGTCTTATAAGCAAGCCATATGTCTAGTACTATAGAACAATAAGAATTGTTTAACGGATATGCATGAATTTAGTTCTTGGAAAAATTGACTTGTTGGAGTTATGTACAACCGAAGACAATGGCCTATTCATTCTGTCCATTGTTACAATGAACCAGGATTCTACCATTATATTCTTTGACCGACCAGGACAAGAAACAAGTCTGGTAATACTATATTTGGTGACTTTCTGGGTTGATGAATATCTTTTTGGAAAAAAGAAAAAAGAAAAACCTTATAAAAAGATAAATAATGAGAATAGCTTTCAAAAAAGAAAAAAAAAAAGAATTAAAAGCAACAAAAATAACAAGCTGGTTAACTTGGCATATTGTTTTAAGGAAATAGATAAATGCATGAAGCTTGTTGGGGAAAAGAGTTTTGTTGTCAGAGAGTGTAAAGTTGTTGGAGGATTTAGAGAGGTGGGGACAGGAGAGTGTAAAATGGCAGTCAGTCAGTCAACAGTATTGCACTATTTTCGTTGAATGACAGATACAAAAGAGTTAAACTTTCACTGACGACTACAACAATGATTAACATAAAAAAATAAAGGGAAAATTCAGTAACAATGGCAACATCAACAAGGAACTGTTCATACATTGAGAAAGTTTAACCAGAAAAATCAACTACAAATGTTAGTACAACAACAAACCATTATAAAAACCTTCTTCCAAAATGTCCTGCTTTTTTATTGTATTTGGACATCAATTGAAAAGAATAAGAGAAACAAAAACTAATGTATTATGGATGACATATTAACATATCGATCAAATTTAGACTTGGGACGTGAATATTTCCTACAAAATTTTAACCAACATCATGCATTTAATTTCAAAAGTTGTTAAAAAAAACTGGAGAATATATATATATATATATATATATATATATATATATATATAGTACTAAGATAAACTTTAATTTGCTATATATTATTACATTTTTATTAAATTCATTCTATGAAGTTTTTAAAAAAATCCCAGTTCCATTTCTTTCTAATGTCTATGTAGGGGAAAGCTGGATGAAACTATAACAACCTTTTGTCTTTCAGATATTTTTAGAAGAAAGTTTTAAATTCTGAAAAATATATATATATATATATATATATATATATATATATATATATATATAAATATAAAGAAGTAACTTTATTTTAAAACAACTTTAAACTTTGAAGAACAATAATGAACTGTATGAAACTCATGGTTTGTTTTTTTTTGGTTTTTTTTAAACTAATGTCAACTGTTACCACAAAGCATATTTGTTAGTCATGCCAAAGTGACCTTAGCTATAATCTTAATACTAACGAGCAAATTTAAGAAATACAGTAAGATGAAATACCATTTGGTCACGTAATAAATTCCTCTCTTCTGGACACTGCTGCTTTCAATATTATGTGTTTGTTTCTTTGCCAAAAATGTGCAAAGATTGATAAAAATCCTCTTTGAATGAACCATTTCATTTCACTGGACTATTATATTTAGCTATTTTATTTTATTTTACTAGTTTTGCACACTTTTATTTAAGGAAAAAAAATCTATGAAAAAAAATAATCTTTGTAATCAAAGAGAGGAAAAATAAGTTTATCGCACATGCTGCACTACATCCTGAGCATAAATAAATATTGATATATACCGTACACATTAATTTACTTATTCTGTTCTCAACTTATAAAACTTTGCCTGGGTCTGAAAAATTTTCTCCCTTTTTACTTCAGCAGAATATTTAAAAAGATTTTATCTTGTTATGTTCAGTAGTAGCTAAAAAAGAACAAAAAAAAAGTGCCACAAATTTTAATGATAGTCTAGACATAGGAAGTGATTATTTTCTTGGATTATTGTTGTCAAAGTTCCTTTACTAGTGAAAAGTCATAATTCTCTGAAATATCTAAAAATAAAAAATTTTGGGGGATATCAAACCAAGGAAAAGAAAATTCTAATTTGTGATTAGTTCTTTGCTAATGACTTTTCACTACAACTAAGGGAACTTTGACCATGATAATCAAAGAAAATAATCACTTCCTTTGTGTGTCTAAGTTTTTGAAGTTTTATTAGAATTTGGGAAAATTATAAAAATGATTTAAGTTTTTTTCACTATTTTTTGTCCAATACTTTTTTTGTGTGTGTGTGTGTGTGTATATATATATATATATGTATGTATGTGAAGTTGGCGACCTTAGTCAAGGGTGACCCGAAGGCTCCCTTTTCAATAGCTACTACATTGAAGTGTAGGGAAGGAGCACTACTCCTTTGCCTGGATTACTCTACTTTACCCTTGATCTGTACTTTGAAATGCTGTGTGTTAAGCAAGGCAGCATCAAGTACCATTTTTTTTATTTTTGAGTCTTTGGTATGACTTGGCCTGGGATTGAACCCCAGTCTCCCAGACCATTGGCAAACACTCTATTCATTAGACTAATGGCCATATATATATATATATATATATATATATATATATATATATATATATGATAAAATCTCACGTCAAATAACCGGCAACATTCCTTGATTTAAAAATCTGCTCACAGTTGCAACAGGAAAGTGGAGTTGAAAAATTGTGTAGTACCAATCTTCTATGTTGTTAAGGTCGACTTATCAGGTGTTAAACTGTGATAAGTGGAATTGTAGTCAAGTTATCCCCCTGGACCCTTCCTTTCTGCTGTTTACTTTGTAATTTTCATCCTCAAAGAGAAAAAAAAAACCTATTAGATAAGAGTGAAGTCCATTACCTGTATTTATATGACTACTGTTCCTTAATGATACTGCCTAACATTATCCATCTCTTAGTCAGAACTAAAACGATCATTATACTTTGCCTTTCTCTTTAATTCAATCTCAGTATTTCCATCATATTTTAATGACTCAACACTGAAAACTAAATGGTGTATCAAGTTGTGGTAGATTTTTATTTAAATGATCATTGAAGTGTTTGGTGAGTCATTTTAAGACAATAATACCATAGTCCTTCAAATGAATATTCTTTTTTCTTCACCAGTTGACTCAAAACAAGATGACAATATTAAGGAATCTTCCTTGATTTATATTTATCCAATTTTCCGTTTCTTGAGACTAGACGTTCAAAAAGTTCTAAGCCTCACTCTAAGAATGAAGAGAATATCTGGACACTTGTGTCAACCCTCTTTCTTATAAAACTAGAAAAACTTTTGATTTTTCTAGTTTTGTCGCCACAATCAAAAAAAAAATATTCAGGTGTGCTTTTCTTTTTGGGTAAGGCTTATAACTTTTTGAATGAACCTAGTATTAAAAATTGGTCAACAATTACTTAGTAGTTCTTATATGATTCTAGGACTAACCAATACGCATAATTTCTCCACTTCAATTAAAACTTAGCTTAACTTTATTTTGAAGAAGTAAAATAAAAGCTTAATTTGGGTCTAATGAGTAAGAGTGTTTGCCAATGGTCCGGGGAAGAGTTAACTATTGACATTGCACTGTTTGATTTTAAACTTTAGAAAAAAATCTTTTTCTATCCTTGTATCTCTTACAAAATAGGGAATCCTTCTAATAAAAAACAAAACAAAATAGGAACTCCCTTTTTTTTTCATGATCTAATACCATTTCCACCTTCATCAACATAACCAAATTCTTTCAACAGCAAATCAGGTTACATGAAGTCATTTACTAACTTTAGCTTAGTATAAGACACCACCCAGTGAGATTCGAACTCACTAGCAATAGTCTACTAAACTAGCTGGTGAACTATTACACCAATCAAGGCACTTAAATGAGAATTCATGTGTTAAATTTCCTTACCAATGAGACACTGGCTTTTTATTTTAGACAGAAAAACAATGTTACTTGTGCAAAATGGAAAATTAGTCCTTTTGTATTAATTCTTTTATGTGCAAAAGAAAAGAAAAAAAGAAACTTGACATTATCATTAACAGAATCTAAAAATCTATTTGGTCAAAGTTATGAAAAGATGGATAAATTGTGGCCAAAGCTGTGGGCAGCAAAAAATACAGGCTCCCAACACATCACTGAAATAAGCCTGCTCAGTACTGAGATGGGTAACCACTTGGTACTGTTAGCAATTTTAGACCTATGTGCCAGAATAAGCAAAGCAGAATAAGCAGAATTCAAAGCCAGGATTTCAAATGCTGATTTTCAAAGACTCCCCCCACGTAAATAAGCACAATAATCTTTCTACTCATATTTGGTTTTGTGTTGTACATTTGACCCGTTTACCAAAACTTTTCTCGTTCCCCAATGATACCTGCAATGGAAAAATAAGGTCTAAAAAAAGTTTGGTTTCAATTTTCCTTTACTGCGTGTTTAATCTGGACATTAGAAGCAGTGATGGAATTTGTTTTGGGTGGATTGATTCGTTTCCCGCTCACACACACTCCCTGCAACCCTGCTAATCTAAATAAGACAAGGAATTTATTATAGAGTTTGATTTTGTTTCCAGCAACAAGCTACAAACGTGAGAAAATTAAAACTTACCTATGTCATCCCTCTAACATATATTGTGTCGATCCTAGCAACAAACTCAAACCAGAGACGTTTATTTTATTTTGATTTTTTATCGGTTTCGTTGAATATGAAATGTGTGCATCCTTTGGAAGAACCAGTCTATTATTATTATTATTATTATTATTATTATTATTATTATCATCGTTATGGTTATTAAGGTCTTGTAGCCCATTAGGTAAAATGGATGCAATAATTTGATAAATCATATGATATATATTATTTCTATTAGGAATGTGTTTAGGTGTGTGGAGAGAGGTCAAGCTATTCCCCACAATAAATAAAAAAACAAACCAAAAAAACATATGTCTAATGTTGTATATAACAAAATACTTGAATTAGACATAGAAAGGCTCGTAGAAACTTCTAGCCTGCTGCTATCTAATCATTGTTGCCTGACAATGCATCAAGCCTTGACAGTTTAGAAATATTGACACATTTTTCTTTTTCTTTTTTGTCTTTTTTCTTAATTTTTTATCTCCCTGTTTTGTCATCTATTTTTTCTTATTCTTGGACCATTTGTCCACCACTTCGTCCCTCCCTCCATCCATTTATTTATTTATTTATTTGTTTGTTTTTTTTTTTGCATTCTGATGAGGGGAAGAAAGAAAAATGCTGCATGTTTATATTTTAAACCAATGCTCTGGTTTGGTGCCTTCTCAGCTGATAACTTTCCCCAGTTGTCCGATTCATCCTGTGTGATGATAGCAATTCAGGGAGAATAACTTTTTTTTTCTCTCCTCTTCTGCGTCCATCGAGTGAGACATAAATGGCATATATATTTTCCCATGTTGTCATGGAACGTCAACTTAGATAGTCACTAAGGAATTGCATCAGACTTGTTTTTAGCTCAAATGCAGAATCATATTGCACGGATTATTCATCCGTTTTTTTTTAATTTCATTTTAATGATGATAAATATTGTAACAATGATAATAAAGTTAGCCTTCTCATTATAACTAGTTTTATCATCATGATAATAAATTCAACTTATTTTCATTTTATATTTAAAAAAAAAAAAACTTATTTATACACAATTAATATAGATATGTTTAATTGATGGAGAAATTCTGTTAGTTATTTTCCGTATTACTTATCTATTTTTCCTGTTCCGGATAATGAATCCGTTTTCTTTCTCCTTAGTAATTTCATTTTATATTGGCAAAAAACATTAATCACACATTAAAAACTATTTTAGCAAAATTCATGTTTTATAAATAGTTTTATTCCTATTGTTTTCTATCAACTTCGCTTTTTTAACACTTAAAAAAAACCAAAAATGAAATATTTTATTTATGAATTTCCAAAATGTTTCCTGCTTATGTTTTTTGTTAATATACCTGCTTTTTCCGGACAAAATAACGGATTTTTTCATATAATCACCCAAGAAAATAATTCATTCATTTGTTACCTCTAAAATTACTCGTTGTATGAGAAAATGTATTTTTATTCATGTCGAAGAGAATTTTTTTGTCAAATCTCTTAAGATTAACAATTTATAATTCAATTGAATTCTGTTTCAAAAAATGTTCCTAATGAACAAATACACACACTCAGACACACAAATAAACCCCCACTATTGCTGGTAAATCTTTTTTTCCGTTTTCCCTATATTTGTTAAGCGAATGAATGCTTCTTGTGAAGTCGTCTTGCTTGAATAACAAGGAAGGCTTAGGATGTAAGCATGAAAACATTAAATATGCTCTTTTTTTATCATAAATTGTTATATTAAAATTCTTCAACATTATCGTGTCTGAAAATATAAAGTCATTCGGCATAAAACAAACTTTATTAATATTACAATTACAACAAGGTTAAGATTTTCCAAATGAATTCACTGTCTCCTAATAACATTTTTAGTTGTTCGTAGAAGAACATAGCTTGCAACATTTTTGTTTTTCAAAAGTTTGATACCGGTTCTATTTCATGTCGTTGATATCAGAGCTTTTAATAAAATAAAATATCACCATGCTACAAATGGATTTTTTTTTAAATTTTACTTATATAAGTTCATTTCTCCTTTTCAAACCTTATTTTATTGCATTCTAAATATATATATATATTTTTTTTTTTACAGGATTATGTCTTCTAAACGCAAAAATACACCTACCAAACTATATAAAGATAACATCATACTTGAACGACTACATTCTAACCCACTTGAATGTGATAACAGCAACTTAGACAGTGAAGGAGATCTTGAAGGACATTATTCCACTCGTTTTCTCTCTAAGTCAGATAGCAGTGAAGATTTTCATGATTCTGACAGTGGGTCAGACAAACCCACAAACAAGAAGCAACGAATCCTCCAAAGTATAAGACACGACTCTGAATCTGAGCCTGAATTCGACCTTCAGAACAACGTTACCACAACAAGGCCCAACGTAGGGCTGCATCGAAAATCCATGGAAAGTGTACTACAGCGGCTTAGCTCCAAGTCCCCAGGGGTTCAGAACTCAGAACCTGAACACAGGAGTCCCTCAAGCCCTGACGATGCAGTATTGGCAAATGTTAGTGCTTTACTCCAAGGAAAAGGGACCATACAAGATAAATCAAAGAAAATAGTTGATATGATTTCGCAGCTTCAAAAACTGAATGAAAAATTGAAAAAGCAAGGTGAAAACTCGAGGGTAAGTTAATTTTTTAAATTTTTGGTTTGGTTTGGTGGCACATCAATCATTGTAGGTTATTAATGCCAAATCCATTCTTATATATATAAACATTTCTATTTCAAACATTTGTTTAACGTAAGTACACAATTTAAATCTCAGAAACAGTTCTAATACAAACAATTCAGTTTAGTATAAGTACACAGTTTTGTTCTATTTAACCCATAGATAGGACCCTATCAGGTGCCGCTAGTCCAAGCTAGAGTGGACCAGGGAGCGATGGCAATGAAGGGGCACTACGCATTCCCCAAAGCTCCAGGATTTCTAGGACCTCATCCTCAGATTGTTTAGTGTCATATCCAGGATGGGTTCTTACCCCTCTGCAAAGAAGCAGCCTACTGGGCAATTTTATTTTTATCTCTTCGGGAATGTTACGAATTAGATGATATTTTAACAAATATATAAAAAAAATAAAAAGTTTGCAAAATCATTTACGGTAATTTTAAACAGTTTAACCACTTGCAGTAGATCGTTACAATAATTCAAAAAATTATTTTCTTCTGTAAGTGTAACCCCTCCCTACATCGATTATTCATTTTGACAAATTCCTAAAACACAAACTTGTTCAGTTGCTCAAATCTTGAAATTTAACCCACTTGAAATTATCAACTGTTATTTATTTACAAAATTCTTTCAACGAAAAAAAGAAAGATGTCAAAACTTAGCTTTGTTGTTATATATATATACTTTCCAAAGTTTAAGTTTAAACTTATTGTCTATTCATATTTCAACATTTGCAGTTGTTAGCTAAAATGTTCCTATATATAAGAATGATCGTAGTGGCTCTTTCAAAGTGGGAAATTATTTCATAAATAGAAATAAATAAACAAAAGGACAGAGTCCTGTATATTCTCCACAAATAAAAAGTTTATAAAATAAAGAAACATTCTAAATGAAACTAAAAGCAATAATCTCTATCTTACAAAATCGAGATCACGTTATATAAGATTCAAGCTGATCCACTCTTTTGAAAATGAACACTTATTCTTAACGAGAATAATGGTATCACTTCTGAGTCTGAATCTGAACAACAAAAAAAAAAGACGAGATTCAGAAAAGAAAACTATTATTAGGGTTAAAAAATAAGGGTACAAAATTTTCTATTACTCATACCTATGCAAACTTCCCACTCGCTGAAATGAAAGAAGTAAAAAGATGTAGCACTATTGTCTTAAACAGGTACTATTTACCAACCCCTCCGCTCGGGCAGGATATGACACAAGGTCAATTTTTAAGCGGAGTTTAACAGGTTTGAATTCAGAGTTTTCCTTCTCCTAGACTAGTTGCCTCACCAAGGCTGAAGAACCTAGTCCGTCCTACTATTTATCCATAGCTAGAGGGAGAATAAGGGGGTTCATACCTTTCCCAAGGGTATTTGCCCGAAAGTGAACGTAATAGCGCGACTGGAGTACGAACTCGCGTACTACGATTCCGCAGTTCATCGCTTTAACCATTACACCACGAGGACACTATTGTCTTAAACAGGTGTGAGGAATCTGCAGTCTTAAGAGTGTATTTGACTTTTTGACCCATCAAGACCTATCAATATTTCTCACTTTCATTCCAGAACTTAATAACTCAACGCTTTCTTAAAAAAAAAAATCTCAAAATTGTCATTAAAATGTTTGAAAAGCTTTTCATCTCTTTTAAACAGTATATTAATTTTGATAAGAAAAATGATTTTAACCGTATATCAACTCTTCTAGGGTTAATTTATGCTGAGAGGTTAAGGAATCGCGTTCATGGCACATATTTACAATTTTTGTAGTTGTTTCTAAGTCCTATCGAATACGAATAATTTTTGAACAGATCTATTTAAACCAAAGATGGAACCCTAACTGTGACTACCCTACCACTCCAGGTCAGGGTGGACCCCAGAGCAATGGCCATGAAAAGCTGACCCCACACTTCTCTGAGTTACAAAACTGGAGCTTTATCATCGGATGCTGTTTAGTGCCACATCCAAAAGACCCCTTTTTGTGTGTGTGAGAGAGGGTGGTTATGCCCTTCTGTATGGAATACAGCGTTTTCTAAGCTCTACCAGCTGGGTTTTTAATTTTTATTGACTAAAAGTGTAAGCTTTAAATTTTGCTGTAGATATGATTTATTGGGTGTGGCCTTATTAATAGAATAGATAATAAATTCATTTGTTTTTAATTAAACATGAAAAGATTTCCCAGCCTTGCTCTAAGACAATCATGATGGTATTTATTTATTTATTTATTGTGCAATGGCGAATATCGCAAACAAGTGCATGACCCTCATAAGGCCACTCTGTCAAAGTTGTAAACAAACACAGAATTTGTGTTTGTCAACCATACATCATTATACCAGTCGACTTTGCAGCTGCCTTTCGCCGCATTAACACCCTCTAATACTTACTTCCTATTCAATGACATTGTCACACTGAATAGGGAAGTAACAGGTCACATAGGTACTGATTCTCGCGCCTTCGGAGACGGCTTGATTAATTGAAAATGTGGTTCTTTTTGTTAACAAAGCAACAAACAAACAGTTATTCACTGTAGCTGTTGAGAAGCCGAGTAAAGCCCTGACCCTTCCAACTCACCACTCATTGTATTATCATTAGTCTTCTTTTATCCACTCGCAACAAATACTTATCCGTTTAAAGAATTTTAACAAATGGAGGTCGGGATTAACGAAAGAAAATTTAATCGTTCGCATTAACAGAGACTCGGAAATTATTTATATGCACATACATCCCCACTTCTTAATCAGTCACTCACCACGTTACCTGCTTTAGAAACTCTTATTCCAGCGAGGTAGATACGGAGAATGTCTTGGGAAACACGTTTTATTAAATCAAGAGATGAAGGAGGGTAGGGAAGAAATTCTTCTCTACTTTCGTTTTTATCTTACTTTTACGAGAGACTTTTTTTCACTTTTTATGGAAATGATTTCGTTAATCAGTTGTAATGGGCGTACGGTAGGTCGCTGGTGTGCTACCGAGTAATTCCCCCTTTCATAGCATCTCTCAAGGCAATTAACATTTATTGGCAGTACCCATCTCCTCTCCAAGTGATATACAGAATGTTACCCGGAACCAATCGCAAGGAACGTCCTAGACGGAATTACCTTTCTTTACAACGCTAACAAGTTTCAACTACCCTACCATTTATCCATAGCTTGTAGGGTGAGTGGATTCATGCCTTTGCTAAGATTGTATGATGTTAACGCGAACTATCTTTGTCGGAGTTTGAACTCAGTTCGCCGATTACATTCTTCGTATCGTTAACCACTTGACCATCTGCACTTCTATTTGCCATATATTGCTAAAATAAAAGAATTTTTCTTTAGCTGAGTTTTTCTTTATTTTTTAGTTTCTTAATTTTAAGAATGTGAATTCTTATTCATAACGTGTTTTACTTCAAAAAGTAACTTTTAAAAGATATTTTTAAAAAAATATTGGATTGATTTTTTGGATGAGATAGAATTCGGAGCAAGCAATGTCTGCCTCAAACAACAAATAGGATTAAGATGGACACACAAGATTGATAAGTTAATAACAAAATTATCATTTACTAAGCTTTGCTTAGTCGGACTCACAAGCTTATGGTATCTGCTGTGACTAATTAATCATCCATCCCAGAACTGAACAGGTTCATAATTGCTTAACTTCTGTGACCAGCGGGACTTGACCGTAAATCAAAAAGAGTACAAATTGTAACAGTTATCGTGTTAGGAAATGGACATGACAACCCAAGTTCTAATCCTAGATGAAGCCAAGTATTTGTCGCTGCCTCCCACCAGACACGACTTGACACAAGGTCAAAAGCCCGAAGGCCGATTAAAGTGGAGATAAAGGGGAGGGGAAGGTCGGGAACGAGCCGAAACTCGAACCCTGCTTGTCAGTGCTGCTCATCGGCTCACTTAGTGCAATGTGAGCCTGATGAGTCAAGCAGTTTCACGAACCCAAATGTTGGTCCGGGCACGTATGCCAGTTTGCGGCTTAAACTAGACGCTTGGTCTAGTGCCGTACAAGGGGGACAAAGGAGACAAAAATGCAGCTCGCCCACCCGAAGGTAGCCTAGTCGAAACTAGGTGCCTAATTAAAGGCCCCAAGTCTGCCATTGTTCCTTTTTTAGGGCCACGCTCCGGACCGAAGTCCAGAACAGGCCCCGGGGCGCTCGCCAGGAGTTCGCCCTCCTAGATGAAGCCATTTGTATTTCACTTTCACGCTAACACTCTTGGGGAAAAACCCGACTCCGTCTCTTCCACCCTCAGCTAAATAATAGAGAAGATTGGACGCTTTAGTTTTCATATGGCAATCAGTCTAAAAGAAGGGAAACTCTGAATTTAAACCAGCTGTATCTCGCTTTTATAATCAACCTGGTGTCGCATCCTGCCTATAGCGAAGAGGTTGGGTAAATACATGCAAATAGATTTATTACAAATTTTTCGTCCTGTCAGTAGGGCTTCTGTATCTGTGGTGATGCTCCAGTTCTGGGGAGTGTGGAGTATCACTGCTTTGCTATTTCTCCCAAGTCCATTCTGACCTAGTGTGGTAGTTCCTGTTAGGGTCCATGGATGAGTCAAATATATCGGTTCAAAAATTATTCATATTTGATAGGACCATGTGCAAAAAAATCAATGCACAAAAAATGTAAATATAAACGTACAATTAACAAGATTCCCTAACTTCTAGGCATAAAATAACCCAAGATGGGTTGACATGCCGATCAAATCCAACATTAATTTTTTTTTATTAGTCTGTGTTTGTTTTGTTTTTTGTCATTATATAAGACCGATACAAGCTTTTATCTGGTTATGGTTCTATCGAAGGATATATATATATATATATATATATATATATATATATATATATATATATATATATATATATATATATATATATATATATCTCCTTCGATAGAACCAGAACCTGATACAAGCTTGTATCGGTCTTGTCATATATATATATATATATATATATATAATCAATATTCAATAATCTATCAAAGAATAATATGAATAAAGATTAGAAACGGTTTTTAAAATGCGTTTATCATTCCAGCCCGTCAAAAAAAAAAACTTAGCCGATATTCAACAAGTTTTTGTTTTTTAAGGTTGGATCCCTCTCCCACCACTACTATTATTAATAGTTTTGTGATCAATTCTCCATTCCAGTTGTAACAATGCCAACATTTGTGATTGATTGACTTGACTACCGATCCATTTAAAATAAAAAAAAATTTTAGCAAATAACAAAAAAAGACGACATGGATTTTTTGCATAAAGACACGTGCAATGAAAAATGTTGGAAAAGGCTTAGAAAAAAACATTAAAAAGGCACTTTTAAAAGATAAACAAAAATATATACAGCAGTAAACATTGAATAGAAGAAGGTGCTAAACTTTTAATATATGCAGGTTGTACTGCGGAGTTCAATTGGGGAAAAAAAAGCAGGCGTGATATTGTTGAGCCGATGTCAAAGTACATTTTTCAATTTAATCGCCTTCATGCAGCCGGTAACTAGAAACGACTAGATGCAAGAGGCCGAAGCAACAAGTCCAATTAATTTTTCTGCTTGTAAATCACAGTCACAAAAGAACTTTTGACAATGCCCAGTCTACGGGATAAACTGGGACCCTTTCTAGTGAATAGAACTGTAGAACTGTGAGAAAAGGGGGAAGGGGGAAAGTCATTTTCTGACAGATACAAGCTTTTATCAGGTCCTGGTTCCATCTAAGGAGATGTGTCACCCTGAGGTCACATCACTCGGCTTGTTACAATAGACGCCACTTAATTCTATAACGTGCTACGTCAAGTCAAGGAAAAAATACATAATTGATGAGATTGTTTTAATTTTTCCCCCTTATTGTTATTATTTAAGGCACTAAAAATCCAATCTCTTATATAATGATCTATTTTCCCCTTTAATTTTCGTAGTTAATTCTACCGTCTTCATTTTTTGTTTCTTCTTCCTGTTTCGTTTGTTCCCTTTCGATTTTAGAGAAAGGCTTTTGTGGTTGTAGTTATTGAACATTGGCAACGTTATCCTTAGTCTGTCATGTAGCTTTTGTTTTATTGATCATTCAAAAAAAATTATTTTCCTGGAGGTACCCCATTTTCTTTGGAACCTTTGCTTACAGTTTTTTTTTTTTTTTTTTTTTTTTTTTTGCAAGGCAGGAGGAGGTTAACAACTTTTATTGTACAACAAATTAACAAGCGTCTGTTTATTGGGTTTTTTTAAGGGGGAGATTCTTATCCTTTAAAATAATTACTATCGTCCGGTCTATCGTCCGTCATCAAAATGACGGTCATCTTCTATCTTGTCGATCGTAATATTTCTCGGAAATCATTTTTTTTTTTTGTATTCGGTACAAAGATTGTACCCTAAAGATTTGTTTGTTATCTCTTTATTAGTCTTTATCTTCACTTTAACTCCTTGACAGTATACATTTACCGTAATTATATGTGTATAACACGCACCTTGAATTTGGGCTACGAAATTATGAAAAAAAAAATACGAAAAACGTATCAATATGCACTGATTTTTTTAAAAAGAATTTGTAGTTGCTAAATTTAACATTTATTCATCTTTTTATCCTGTTCGTATAGACTAAAAATAAAAATCTATACAGTTTACTTATGTTGGAAGGAGTAGCGCCCTCCCCTACACCTCGGTGTAGTAGTTATTGAAAAGGGAGCCCTCGGGTTGCCCTCGACTACAATCGCCAACAACTTATGTTTTGAAGCAAAACATTTACACAGTATTTATATGCACATACATCCCCACTTCTTAATCAGTCACTCACCACGTTACCTGCTTTAGAAACTTTTATTCCAGCGAGGTAGATACGGAGAATGTTTTGGGAAACACGTTTTATTAAATCAAGAGATGAAGGAGGGTAGGGAAGAAATTCTTCTCTACTTTCGTTTTTATCTTACTTTTACGAGAGACTTTTTTTCACTTTTTATGGAAATGATTTCGTTAATCAGTTGTAATGGGTGTACGGTAGGTCGCTGGTGTGCTACCGAGTAATTCCCCCTTTCATAGCATCTCTTATGTTCACACAAAAATACAAAAGGCATGTGGCCAAAATAAGCTCATCACATTAAGAGAAACAAAATCAACAAATACATTCCAGCGACTATTTCTCTGTCGCGGCTTTTAGATGTTTCAAACTATTACAGCGGTTTAATGAAGTAAAACACACAAATATAATCCAAATTATGCATTTGTTTAACTTAAATCGATTCTTACTGATTTAGAATATGAATTATATAGTCTTTGAGACGCACAATATTCATAGTATTTCGAACAAAAATGTACGGGCATGTTCAGGCAAAATGCAACACGCTTTCAGTGAAAATAAGTCTGCACTTAGAGAAACAAAATTTTAAACGGACACATTCCAGTGGATATTTCTCTGTTGCGACACATAACACAAATCTTTGAGAGATATTAGTTAGTTTGAATCATTATTTCGGTTATACTGACTTGAAAATGGTGATGTACGTAGCCGGAAAACAATAACTTAATTTTTGCGTATAATACGCAGCCTTTACTTTAAGGCTTTAAAATGTGGAAAAGAAATATTAAATATGTCTCTTGTTGATGATTTTAATTAATATTATTGATAAAATCTATTTATACAATGATAACTCTAACCGAAATCTTTTTAAAACTATGATCGTTTTTAACAAATGTTTTCAAATACCCTTCCAAAAAATTATCTTATGCAAAATAAAGCTTCAAATAAGAATGGCCTGTTCGTATCTACTCTGTAAATATTGGGTAAAAAGCAACAAAGTCAATCCTTCGATAGAACACACACGAATACAGTCATCTTATCTTTTTAATGTCAATAGTTCTTTTTTTTTTTTTTAACTCTAATTATATTTCATTTCACTTTCTGAAAGAGATAAAACTGTATCTTAAAATGCTAAAAAGAAATATACTCCCTCTATAATCAACTGTTTTGCCAATATAGAATTTTTTTAATATAATGATAGAATAAACAAAACTGAAAGAATATAAGAAATAATGTTTAGATAAATATTTACAAACATGAGTTATGTTTGAAGGTAAATTAATAAGTAAAACAGTTTTGTCAATACAACTCAAAGACTAGTTTGTTTCTTTTAAGTTAATGTCTTTTCTTGACAGACAAAATACTATGAATGTTTTAGTTGGTATCTTCAAATAGATATTGATCACAAAACACATCAGCTTTAAAAAAAATCTTTAAAAGCAATCTGCAAAAATCAAAACAAAAGTTGAAAAGCCTAATTCTGTAAAGGAATTAAATCTACAGCATATGTTGTAGTTTTTTTTCTCTCTCTCCCTCTTTTTATATGAGAAAGATGGAAAGGATTATGTAAATAGGGTGTGAGGGAGTTCCGGTTTTCTAAGAGATGCAACAGTAAAAAATAAAAATGAAGACGTGGTAACCAAAGAATATAAAACAACAATTCAATATCAGTCGTAAACCCCCTTTCCACATGGAATGCCAGATTTTTTTTTTTTTTGGTCGGGGAGTATCGCGATATAGATTCGTATCAAATTTAAGTTACCTTAAATTTGGTGGAGGGGGTCCCCGTGGCGTAGTTTTTAACATGCTGGACTGCGACATTTTAGTAAAAGAGTTCGAACTCCAGTTGCGCGATTGCGTTCACTTTCGAACTAATACCCTTGAGAAAGGCATGAACCCCTTATCCTTCCCTACTAAGAGTTGAATAGTACAACTACAGTTCTTCTATAAAGATGGCTTCAGTATTAGATAAGCCACGAAGTTTGATATGCCATTAAACAAAGAAATCAAGCTAAACAATAAATCTGGTGGAAGTTATAAGTTCAGTCAGGTAACTGTCCTGACTGAACTTATAACTGGGTGTGTGTATGGGGGGGGGGTATACTAACTTTATTCTCAACTGAGAGTCCCTCCCCACATGGAGGTCTTGGATATGACACTAAACTGCAACTGATGGTGAGGCTCCAGTTCTGGAGATCTGGGGAGTGCAGAATACCCTTCATTGCTATTATTCTCGGGCCCATTCCGACCTAGAGTGGTAGTACCTGTTAGGCTCCCTTCTATGAGTCAAATAGATCTGTTTGTAAATTCATTTGTATTAGATTGGGATACTTGATAACTTTGTAACCGTGTTCAAAAAAACTTTGAAGAAACTATAGACAAAATATGTAAATATAAACGTACACAATTTCCTAAATAAATTCCCATGAAATACGGGTTGACATGTCGCTAAAATCAATCAGTCTGGAAAGTATTAAATCAATTGTACATAATTTTAATTCTTTTTTTTTTTTTTTTTTTTAGATCCAGGAGTTTAGATGCTTTCAGTGTACAAATATGTCTTTGTTTTAAAGAGATCTTATAGCTTAGCATTTTCAATAATTGCACTATATATGTATGTGTTAAAGAAACAATTAGTATTTATCATTGGTCCAGCTTGTATTTTTCCTGCCTAAGCCTGAAAGAGTGTATATTAGTTTTGATTCTGCGTATCAACTGATGAACGGATACAACGTTCTTGACTTCTCTGTTAAAAGTTAAAGAGTAAATTGCATTACTTTGAAGTTTATATAAACTCTATATTGTGTACAATTTGTCTTACTTTATTTCTTACGACCTTGTATCATCATCCTCATCATCATGTCGCGCTGCCAGCGCGGATATCCCTGACCCTCTCTCGCCATTCCTCCCTATCATTCATCGCCTCCGGCAGGTCTTCAGGGTTACATCCTGTGTCCTCACATAGTTGCTGTATGTAAGTTCGTGCTGGTCGTCCTACTTTTGCACATCCATATGTGGGGGTCCACAGGAGTACATCGCTTATGAGCTCGTCCTTGCTTCTCCAGCAGTGTCCCGCGTGTCTGGTTCGTCTGACTTGTATAGTTTTCGTGATGGGGGGCAAGTGTCCGTATAGTTGGAGTCTCGTGGGGTGTTGTCGCCAGGACTTGTTTAATACTGCTCTCAACATTCTTGTGTAATTTCCGTCTAGTTTCCTCTCCAGCCGCTTCGTTAGCGTCCATGTGGTGCATCCATATAGCAGTATCGACACAACCACTGCCTGGAAGAAACTGCGTTTCATTTTATCTGTTAGGTCCGACTTCCATATGATCGAGAGCCTATCGATAGCTGTCCATGCCTTCGTCAGTCGTGTGTCGATGTCTTTTTCGGTTGATGAGACGCTACTTCCTAGGTAGGTATTGAAATAAACACATATAAATCAATAGTGATGACAAAAGTATATCTCTGTTTGATATTAGTAGTTACATTTGCATATAAATTTAATACACTAAATGTAACAATTATGAGACATTATAATTTATACTCGTAATTCTCAGAGAAAGAGTCCAAATCATCTTTCATTTCGTAAGTCTTTCCACAGATTTCGAAAGCTTATTGCGAGTGTTTATTTTACACTCGATTCATGTATTTGCCTTTATAGATAGAGGAAAGAAAAATTAAAAGTTATACTGCTTCTTGAATCACTTTTAATTTCCTTTTGCAAATTTTTAGCCATATGTGTTCTCATCTGACGATTGCATTCTTCTTCTTACGCCCCCAAAAGAATACATGAAACTGACAGTTATGAGTCAATCAAAGAGGGCTGAGTGAACTATCCTGCTCTACCGACCGGTATTGAGCACTTATGAATTGTTTTAAATAACTTTTTAAAAACTGGCTCATTCCTCTCTCTCTCTCTATATATATATATATATGTGTGTGTGTGTGTGTGTCTAGCCACACTAAAGAGTTCTGATAGAACGAAACAGTGGATGTGGATGACTATATATATATATATAGGTTTGATTATATAAAATCGAATCCTTATTGTTTTGGAATTTGTTTTTTTTCTTTTGAGAGTCCTTATTTGGGGGGGGGGCGGGGGTTACAATTTTGATATTTGTTAATGGTGTGTCCAAAGGAGTGATTTGTGTTATACCGAGTACTTTCGGCTCTTGTCAGAACCATTATCAAGGTAATTTATATGATATTCGTAAATTAAAGTTGTTTAGTATTTAAACTAAATTATTATTTCATTTTTGCTTTTATTACTAAAGTGAGGCTTGTTTTTATCACCAAGGTGATGCTAAGTTTATTTTTAAATATTTCTATCACGTGAAATAGAATAAAATTTGTAGTATCTTTTGTAATATATAATGTGACAGAAAAGGAAATTCTTATCCAACTTGATTCTTCACAAGGGAACATGTGTAAGGTCTCTCCATAATCTTTTCTTCTGAGCCCAAGAAATTCTTTGGCATTTGCCAAAAACTGGAATGAGACATGGGTGTTATTTTCTTTAGACTAAAGTATAGAACTATCTTTTTTTTTTTTTTTTTTTTTTTTTTGACGGTGAAGTCATTAAATCAAGGAAATCTTTTGGTTTAATTGTTTCGCATTTAAAAAAAAAGACTTCTATAACCTAGTTTGGTCGTAGGGGCACTATTCTTGAGTAGGAATAGCCTGGCGAAAACTGATTTGAATAGCCAGGCCAGTAGGAATAGCCAGGCCAAAACTGATTTGAATTTAGAGTTTTCCTCTCCAAGACCGGTTGCCATACCAAATTGGAGGGATAATAGTTGGATTCATACCTTTCCCATAGGTATTAGAGCTATAAGAAATGTAAACAGCCTCGTTCAGGAATTGAACTCGAGTTGCCATGTCCACTTCCTTGAACCATAAACTTTACATCACGAGCGCCCCCAAAAGGGATATAGTAATTTTGAACTGGTTTTGAAACACTATTTTATTCCTAACTTAATACTTTTCATTTTGCCATTTTTTTTCAGCTGCTTTCTCTCTACATTTTCTTTTTTAACTGTAGTTCCTAAATTTGGAAGGTGCTATGATTTTTTGATACAACCCTACATACCCTCACTGTGTAAACAAAAGCATATATTGGCAGATGGTGATAAAATAACAAGCCAAATAGTTAGCGTTTCTTTGGTTAGACATTGGCAACACACACTCCTCATTGACGGATGCCAGTAGCAGCAAATTATTTAGCTACTTTTCTGCCATCACTTTACAACCATTTTCCATTCTTTTCTCTTCACCAAAGAAAGTTGTATTTTTAAAGTGTTAAAACAAATTAAATGATAGATATAGTTTTGGACAATTGCAGTAAAATATAAGCTAAAATGTTCTACTTCTGTCCCATAATAATAGTTATTACAATTAGTGTATGGAATTTATATACAAATATTACAACTATTACTATTTACCTTAACTATACTATTACTATTAATTGAAATGGGGCCACTTATTGTTTATCCTACCTAGCGTGCGAACTTTGAAGGTAATGGTGATACCAACCATCGTTCCCAAGAACCTGGAAAAGAAACTGAATGAACTAGGGATTAAAGAAAGAACTGAAACCATCCAGACCACAGAACTGCTAAAATCGGCTAGGATACTTAAAAGATTACTAAGGAGTTTTGCTGTCACAAAGTTTTCAATTGAAAAAAGCTGATAAAAAAAAAAACTTTCAAGGATAAAATAATTACAGATTAGCATAATATCTGATGTTCGATATAAAGAATAGTGCCTGGTAAAATGATAACTTTCAAATTATTTAGCACTGATTCAAAAATAATGTATTTGGCAAGTATTTGTCCAAAAGTTTTCTTAAAAGCGTGCAGGAAAAAAAATCAATGTTTAAGAAGGAAAAAAATTGAAATATTACTTTTGTCCCATAATACATTTACATACAAATTTTATACACTAAATATATTGGGCAGACTTATTGATTTATGAAGTGATAATGAAAAGCAGATTATAAAAAAACAAAATGAATAATTTCTGTTGGAAAAAAGTTATTGCATACATCTGTCCTATATATTTGTTACATTTGTATATAAATTTCGTGAATGTAGCAAATCTTATGGGACAATGTGAAGGATTTAACGTGCAATTCATAATTTAGTTATCTAAGATGATAATGCTCCTATTTAGGAAAAAGTGAAAGATTCTTATTAACATTTCATATTGTAAATTGAAAAAAATAAAAGATAATGTTACATTTCATAGTTATCTCATATATGTATTGGGAATTTTATGATTAAAAAAAAAATCATATTCACCTTGAATAAAATCCGCACAAAATTCGTATTAAATTGAATCAATTAAGTAGACAAGAAGAATAATGAAATACTACAGCTGTCTACAAATAGTTATTATATTTGCATATATATTTCATGCACTAAATGCAACCACCATTATGAGATAGGTAATTTTTTTTAGCTCATTTAATTTCTAGCAATTAATTATCACTTATTACAATTAAGATAAATTAATTTTTCTTAAATGTAGCCATCCAAATACACGAAAAATTTTCTTAGCTTCACGGTTAAATATTGCATGGAATTTTTTTTTTTTTAATGTTAAAAGGACGATACATCCAAATCTGTTGGCTGAACTTTTTCATCTTCCCACCATCCAATTGGCAGGTGTAACAGGCTAAGAATATTCGTATGTTACCCTTACTAGTTGACTGAGATGAAGAATAAGATAATAAAAAAAAAAGATGATAGGAAAAAAATGAACATAGATATAAATAAATGAAAAAAAAAAAAAAAAAAGAACAGCGGCCAATGATAAATATTTTTCAGATGAAAGACTATTATCTTCAGATTTCATACAGATATATCATTTTCCTTTGTGCATATTACTAGTTTTTGCTTTACTCTCGTTTGAAATAAGATGAACGTTCATCTAGCATTAAGAACATAAACACAGTCTGTACTCTTTGACTCTTTATTATCATCTATCACTAAAATTCTCATTGTTTTATATATATATATATATATATATATATATATATAGTGTGTGTGTGTGTGTGTGTGTGTGTGTGTGTGTGTGTGTGTGTGTGTGTGTGTAACCATAACTTTGAAGAAAATAGCTCATCATAGCAAGCGTTTTATTAGAGCAATAACTTTTTTAAACTTAGAGAATAACGCCATTTCCATCATAAATTGCGATTGAATGATAATTTTTTTTTTTTTTTAATTCATGGTAAATGTCATTTTTTAATCATACAAATTCTTAATACTAGACTATGAAATGCCTATTAGAACCTTTCACTCCTTTCTAAACAGAAGCATTAATATCATCATGGATGACTTACTGTTGGAACCCAACACTGTTCTCTTCATTGTTGAAATTTCTTTCCAAAATGATCTGGTCTAATTCCACACTTTTCGAAACTTTTTTTTCTACAGACGACACACTTTATTTATTTTTTATTGAATATTACATAAATTTTACTAGTAAAGCCAATAATATATTTTTCATATCATAACAAGAAATTATTCAACGAAAATTGTAATTAGAACGAACAGGTATATTAAGATTATCAGTAATACATCGTTTTCATAGCTCTACCCTTTTCTGTTGCATAATCATCATCATCATCATCATCATGGCGCGGTGCTAGCACGGATTTCCCTGACCCTCTTCCGCCACTCGTCCCTATCGTTCATCGCTCTAGGTAGGTCTTCCACGCTACACCCTGTATCAGTACAGAGCTATTGTAGATGGATTCTAGCTGGTCACCTTATCCTTGCTCGTCCGTTTGAGGGGGTCCATAGGAGTACATCTTTTATTAGCTCCCCCTTACTTCTCTTGGAGTGTCCCGCATATCTTGCTCGTCTAATTTGGATGGTTTTCCAGATAGGTGGTAGGTGTCCGTACAGCTGCTGCTTTGTGGGATGCTGTCTCCAGGACTTGTTCAATACAACTCATAATAGACCTCAAATTATTGCTAAATTATGAGTTTTCGCATAATTTTGTAAACTTGAGTCAGCCCATCCACACACACAAACATGAACTGATTTGTTTAGGTTCAGTTTTGTAAACCTGAATGAAATATAAACACAACTCTTAAGTCAAGGAAGTGCCAAGCTTCAGACAATCCAAAAAGCCACATGCAAACTATACATGGTGAAGTTTATATAATCTGCATTCTTGGCTAACTCCACTCTTTTTTTTTTCTTCACGTTTTTGAAAGGACGTATCATTTTACAATCAAGGGAAATGGACACAATTTATGTAGGAGAGTAAAATAAATGGATAATTTTCCTTCAAATCTTAGTTATAAAAAGGAGAAAAAAGACGTCCATATTGTAATGATTTGATGTTTGCATCTTTGCCTCAGTAAAAACGATATATCTTCTCGGTAATGTTCTTCGAAATTAAAGCTATTTTTTATTTGCAACTGATATGTATGAGGAAGGTTTTTTTTTATTCAAATTCACCCAAATATTTTCTCAAGATAGAGATATTGTTATTGATTGATTTTTTAACGGCATATCAAACCATCTGTGGTTATTTTATGCCTAGATGTTAGAGATTTGTACGTTCATATTTACAATTTTTATAGAGATTTTTGCATACAGTCATATAATGTCAAGTATTCCAATCTAATACAAATAATTTGCCTCGGTTGTATGACTTCAAGCATATATAATACTAATAATTGTATAGACGAATGTAATTATTTCTATTTAATTGTTATCATTTGTTTGCACACAGTTATATGGTTTCAAATAATTAATAATAATCCTTAGTATACTATTATTACTTCAAGTAACTATTCTTAATACAAATAATTTGCAGGCGTATGGTAACAAGTATTCCAATTGTATCTTCAGAGCCATTAACAGAGCGTTATACATATTTACCAACCCCTCCGCTCGAACAGGATATGACACAAGGTCAATTTTTAAGCGGGGTTTAACAGGTTTGAATTCAGTTTTCCTTCTAGACAAGTTGCCTCACCAAGGCTGAAGAACCTAGTCTGCCCTACTATTTACCCATAGCTGGAGGGAGAATAATTGGATTCATACCTTTCCCAAGGGTATTAGTGCTATATGAAATGCAATCAGTCTCGTCCAGGATTTGAACTCGTGTCACTGTGTCCATTTCCTACGACGATAACCATGTGCACCTCCTAACAGTGTGTTATTGCACTTATTCTTTTTATTCATGTATTTGCAATTACATAAACATAATAAACAGGATGTGACTTGACAGAGCTTAAAGACCACTAAAGATGTCCTTTGAGTGAGCTGAAACAATTTTCACAAATCCCAAATCATCCCATAAAATATGGCTTAGTTGAGTTTCTTGAACCGCATGTATTCTCAAAACAGCTCAATGCTAACATTAGAATAAGACAAAAATATGAAATTGGGATGGAGAGACGATATACATCATTGGCGTCTTTTTTTTTTTTGTCTTTCTTTTCTAGAAAGTATTTTATTAGAACTTTCATTTGTTTGATTAAACTTCTGGACAAAAGACGTGGTTAACGAACTGGACGGTGACATCGTAGTGTAGAGAAAGGAAAAATTTCGTATTTTGGTTTGGCGCGTAGACATTTATTGACCAATCAGATTTGTATTTTACTATTTTATTTTCGAGCCTAAATATTTTCCGTTAGTTGACTTCCGATCCTATTTTTCTAGAATGTTCTATTCTATGTTTTTAGCTGATTGGTTGAAAAATATAAGAATGTAACTTAAATGCTAATGCGGTTTTGATCCTAAATTTCTAGAATGTTCTTAAGTATGTTTTCATTTTTAAGACTAGAAAAAATGTGTATCCCATAGTAGTGAGTGAGTTCGAACGGAAAAGTTTTGTACCCCCTTGTCACTCCCCCCCAAGCTATGGTATTACTACTGTCCTTCTATAAGGATAGCTTTCGCATTAAATAAACCGCAATGGTTGATATGCCATTAAACAAAGAAACGGAACCCTGCCAACCAGAATAGATGATGAAAACATTTCTAGCAAAAAAAGCAAAACATCATCTAAAAAAAGAACTATTATTCATTTGGGTGTTATTTCCCAGCCATTTGCACTCTGACTTATGTGTGCACCAGTTTTTCTCAAAATTTTGACAAACTAAAAATTATCACATGACATGAACTTCCAAGAATAATTCCTCGACATTTTTTACGGATATTTGATGATCAAACGATAACGACTTGTGGGAAGTGTCCATGGGTGTTACTTTAAGGGAAAATAGATTTTTTATACATGGATGATAAACACGATGCAGTATGGCATTCATCTAAATTTTTTTAAACAAATTTTCCGAGTTGCAAAGGGTTGTGAGTGTATTTGAAATATGAAGGCTTTTACTCTTATAGGTTATTTAATTCCTTTTGCAATATACACATTCTTTTCGGTTCTTCCTCAGCAAATAATCAAAATTTAAGATAAAAAAATTATATGAAATTTCGTCCCTCCACCTTGCTCGTGTGTGTGTGTGTTTTGTGGATGAGTGTGTGTGAATTTTGTTTGGAATGAAGAAACTTACAACAAAATAATCTTTCTAGCTGAACCCGTGAAAATTCAATAACTAAGATTGTCTATTATCCCACGCCACGGCTCTTCTGTCATTTTTTTTTTTTTTTTTTTTTTTTTTTTGCCTGTATCATTTTTTCCCTAATCCTTTTCAATCTTTAGTGCTCGGCCATACTTTTATCTACATGTTATTGGAACCTGAATTATTTTCTTACCTGAAAAAGAAACTTTCTTTTGCTCTACCTCTTCACCAATAATTTTTATGTATTGCAATTTTTGTCTTTCCATCTTTCTCTCATTGTCTCTTAAGATCGAAAAAACAATCTCTCTCTCTCTCATCTTCAGCTCTCAAACAGAAAATCTGGCGAAAAGCAAAAATGGATAACTTTTTCCTTTCACCTAGTTTTCTGTTTGTTTTTCTATAGGTTTCTTACAGCCAACATTTCCTCTTTCACACCCTATTACCGTCCTATACACATACGTACTCATACTTAACTTTATTGTGTAGGCTTCTCACTCAAAAATAGTGTTTTCAGCTCAAAAGGGCTGGGATCAGCCTGATACTATACTCTGATCCCGACTTAAAAAGTCCTATACATACAAATAATAACATTAATATCATAGATTATCATAGAAAAATGATCCCGACTTAAAAAGTCCTATGGCAGTACATACATAGATTATCATAGAAAAATGACGTGAAAATGAAATTTCTGATCTCAGAACCAATGAGGTTATGAAAAAAATAAATAGATAAAGGAAACTTGAAAACATTTAACTTTTTATTAGTTGAAAAAAAAAAATTATAATTCTGTCAAATCAAAAACGCTGCTTGATAATTTTTTATTTCAAACTTTTACAATTTAATATAGTCCTTCTCCATGAATCAAATAAAAAGAAAAAAGGGACGAAAGAAGACAAGAAAAAAAAAGCAGAGTACAAATTTATGTGATTAAAAAAAAAATCAACCAATTAGACTAAAGTACTGGGAAAGTAAAAATGAGTTTTAGATATACAAAAAGTTGACTCCTCTTTTCAACTTGATTAAAAAATATCATTTCAATCTGTATATTTATTTTTCAAGGATTAATGGCCATTGATTTTTTAAAGAAATATAACAAAAAATGAAGTCTCAGTTATTTCAAATTATCGAAAATCACAACCAAGTGGATAATACTGTTAAATAAATTTGACTTCTTTATTCTCAACGATTATAAGTCTTACGTCCGCGTATTCTTAGCACAATATAAGTAAAGTAAGTTGGCGACCGTAGTCGAAGGCGACCAGAAGGGTCCCTTTTCCGTATCTACTACACCGAGATGTAGGGGATTGCTCCACTTTATCCTTGATACGTAGCTTATATTGCTGAGTGTTAGGCAAGGAGGTATCAAGTACCATTTTTGAAGTCTTTCGTATGACACGACCTAAGATTGAACCCAGGTCTCCCGGACCATTGGCAAACACTCTACCCACTGTGTTTATTCTTTGCAATACACACACACACACACATACGTACGTATATATATATATATATATATATATATATATATATATATATATATATTATATTATATTATATTATATTATATGTATCTTTATTGTTATTTTATACACGCGTATATATTGTTAGCCAATGTTTAATAACTGTTTATTAACTTATGTTTAATAACTTTTCACAAAGTTACAGAAAACATGCTTGTAGATTTATTTTAAAAGGCTAAACACTGCAGTTAAAGAATTAAACTTACTTTTTACCTCACTGATTTAATGTCATTGACCCTTTAGAAATAGACGAAAAATTGATAACAATATTTTCCCTTTTATATCAACCATATATATTTTCCCTTTTATATCAACCATATATTGACCCTTTTATATCAACCATATAATTTCTCTTCCAGTCAAATTCACAGACGCATTTAAGATAATACTATTTTAACAACTTTTTTTTTTCAAAACGACAATTAGCACAAGACTGTAAATATATTTACCCAACCCCTCTGCCACGAACAGGGTGCAACACAAAATCAGTTTTTTTAGCAGAGAACACTTAGTTTGAATTCGAGTTTTCCTTCTTCTTGGCCGGTGGACATACCAAGGTTAAAGGACCCAGTTTTCCCTACTCATAGCTGCGGGAGAATAACTGAAGTCATACCTTTCCAAGAATATTAATTCTATGTAAAAATGCAAACATCTTTGTTCAGGATTTGAAATCGGGTCGCTGTGTCCATTTCCTACGATGGTAACCGTTACGCTACGAACTTGTTCAAATTATGTATATTAAATTACTTTGTAACATGTAATTGTGTGCTAAAAAATTTTGAGAAATAACTCAAAAAATATAATAGACGGTAGGCTATGTAATTGACTACACCAAATATGATTAAGGCCAGGCTTTATAACCGTTTTTTTATGTATAAAATATAAATGTAGAGCTATTTAAACATTGAAATCAACCAATTAAATTAATTAAAGAATTTGTATTGAAGATCAAAACAGTCTTACAATAAAGAGTAAAGAACTGTTTGTCTAACGAGAAAAATGTTGTTTCTTTTTTATATATATATATAAATTGATTCAATCAATGAATCATGATTAATGAATACTTCTTAGCTAAAAGAGTACATGTCTGATTATGTTATTTCATCTTTCCAACTTTTTTTTATTTCTTTTTAATCTTATATGTTTTGATATTGTCAATTCAATTACTGAAGGTGTCAAATACTTTGTTTAAAAATACTACAAAAAGCAAAGAGAGAAATTGAATTGTGCTGATCAGAATTAAACGCGAAAATCATTATAGATATCGTATATATTCATGTAATCAACGATTTTTACGCCCAATTTTTTCACCTAATTTACAAGGAGTCGTTCATTACTTAAGTTATATTCTTCAACACGTCGAAGTTTACTGTTGTTCATTACACGCAATATATGATAAAAACACTTTTTTGTGTGGCTAAAAAATCAGAGGTCGTTAATTACATAAGTGTATACAGTAGTCATTTGTGCTTTTGATGGCTTTAATTACTATAGTCATGAGTATCGTTTAATTCCATTTCATTTAATTTCATTGATGATTAATAACAAAAACAATTTTTACATATATATTTACCTAAAAGTTTCCAGAATCATTCATGGAGTTTTCTAAAGCAATTACTCTGCACTGATCATAGTTTTTACTTGTATTTAAATATAAGATATAACAAATTGAATATAAATTTCAATGTAACAGCTATTATGAGATAGAGATCGTATATGCTAATTGTCCCATATATAACTCATGTGAAGAACTATTCTTTAAGACCAATTTCTCATCTCAAAAACAAGAAATATTTTTGTAGGCTTGGAGTCGTTCAAGTTATTTGCACTTTTTACTTTTTGGAAAGGTATGGTTTCAGCTATTCTCCCGCAGCTTTGGGTATTTTAACTATGGTATGGCATCCAGTCTAGGAGAAGAAAAACTCGGTTTCAGTCTAAGTGTACTCCGCTAAAAAGTTGACCTTGTACCGCATCCTGTTGTAGCAGAGGGGTTAGGTAAATACATCTACAGCCTTGTGCCAAATGTCGTTTTGAAAAAAATAGTTGTTAAAATAGTATTTTCTAAAATGCGTCAATGAGTTTGAAAGAGAAATTCTCTGGTTGATAAAACATCTATTTGTGGTTACAAATTGGGGGTCGTTCATTACACGAATAAATATTGCAAAGAATTTTTTTTTTTAATTCTATGTGTCGCGTGTAAAGTCAATGAATTGCAAACAGGCTATACTTAGTTAAAGCGCCTTGTAAAAAGAGATGCTGCTATTACTGATTTACTAACATATATTAGAATACGCTGATTGTATACTCCTGCAGGAAGGTAGGACTCGCCCACAAAAAAAAAAAAAAAACTGTGCTGAGTATGACGCTATAAACTGCAGTTTAGTTGTAAGTATGGAGAACCCCTTTCATTGCCATTACTTCTAGGTCAACCTTTATCTGAAGTGGTAATACCTGTGATGGCTCTATCTTTGGCTCAAATAAATTTTTATGCAAATATATTAAAAATGAATACTTGATATCATATAACTGTGTGCTAAAACTACACACCAAAAATATAAATATAAAAGTAATTTATCCCCAATATTTAAGCATGAAATAATCCCAGACGGGTTAACATACCGTTAAAATCAATCACTCAATCCATACATTGCCCTTATATTTACTGTCATTTATAAAATCTTGAATTCAAGCAAAGTTAGCTACGTATGTATACAAAAGAGAATCAATAAGTAAATGACCTGATTCAGATATTAGCCAAATTTGGATCTGAAAATTTCACTGTATATGTTCAGTCCATGATTATATGGAAATTGACAAAGAAGATAATGTTTTAAACAATAAACTTTTCTTGACGTATTGATTTATACACACACACACACACACACACACACACACACACACACACACACACACACACACACATATATATATATATACTTAATTTTTCTCTAACATAAGATGACGTTGGGGCTGAATATTCTTTTTTATCCATAATTTTTCATTATCTAGTTAAATGTTTGCGTGTTTATCCCTCTGTGGACTTTTTAATATCATCTCATGGCACCAATTAAACAAAAAAAAAACAACTAAGTTATAAACATTCCTGTCGGCCTCAACCATGAACTATTTAATAAGACACACACAAACACACACACGTGTGTGTGTTTGTATGTGTGTGTTAATAGTTATATTATTGTCTCAGTGCTACAGCAGCAATGTTTTTGTTAAGCTTTCCCTTCTGTCACCAAATATCTCCCCAAAGCTCCATCTTTGTTATAAGTGGGTACTCAGATCACTTGCACTCTGGAGATTTGTACAGCAATTTCATTTTTGGGCACACAACCAAATTCTTTACAGTCAGTGATGCCGCTACTCCTGTTGCAAAGGAATTGTGTGTGACTAGCTCAAAGAATATGAAATACTATTGCTGCAATCAAATATTGCATAAATTCAGAGCCATTTGATAATATTTACTCATAATGCAACTGACACTATCATTTCCATCCATCCAATTCCATTTTCGGCTATATAAATGAAAATTTGATATTTTTTCCTTTTAAAAAAGAAAAAATATCTTTGTTGTTATTATATCTTATGGTAGTTGTTTTTTTGTTTTTTTGTGGGGGGTTCTTTCTTTGTCTGTTACTCCCCAAACCCGGTCTTTCCACCCTAACAAATAAAGGGGGAGTTGAAAGTGGAAGATACTCTTGTGGCTTGTATATGTCGAAAAAAAACTGAGCTGGGTTGTGATGGGTATTTCTATTGACACTGTTTTGGTCCACTGATAAAAGAAGGAAGAAATATACGCAATTACAGAAAATACGGGAATCTAATAGCAAAATGAATTGATACAAAGCAAACATGACTTAATAGGGAAATCATTACGTTTTTTTTTTTTGTTTTTTTTTTTTGTAGAGAAGGTTTGTTTGTTTGTTTGTTTGTTTAGCTCCTTTGGAATGTTATAAATTTATGAACCTTATCACTTTTTTTTTGGACCGGGAGAGCGATGGGGGTCTATCCGCCAAAAGCATGTGAATGAGAAATATTTAGAAGGCGATGTCTGGTGAATTAAGCTGAAATTTTCCACTGGTTATATTTAAATAACCACCGTTGCAAGTATAGCTCAACAAGGGGTTTGCTCAGGAATTGAGTGGTCTGAATGGAGGGGGGCTTTGAAGTGGATAAGGCCTATATTCAGTAACCTCACCTAACAAGTTTACAAACTTTCCCTTTTTATGGAGGTGGTGTATTCCTTTAGAAAAAAATCAAGGAACTAAATATAATACTTCCTCATACAGAAAAAAATTTAAAAAAGAGGAGAAAAAAGCTTGTTTTTTTTTTTTCTTCTTCTTCTGTATGTGATAGGTGTTATTCAAACAGTCTAATCCTTTAACGGTTAAAATTCATTAATGAAAGAAACAAAAAAAGCAGTGAACATGTTGGAGGAAATTAATATACATTTTTTAACAGAAACGCTGTGCTGGAATCTGTCGTATTTTTTTGACAAATGATGATATAATCTGATTTGTTATTTACTCACAATGAAAGATCCATGCGTAAATATGTATTGTAATTCTGACCTACCCCAAAGTTGATAGAACTTTCGAGGATTTTGGGAAAAAAATTCAATTTCTCGAAAATTTAATGGAATTACATTGTATCTTCTGTTGGTGTGTGAAAATCAAGAAGATCATTTAAAAACGTTTACATATATCTTTGTACAGATATTTTTCTTTCTTTTTTATGAATGATATGTATGGCCAAGGGTCTGTACGACTAAAATTTTTGAACTCCCAATAAAAATGTTAAGATTTGATAGAATACATAGAAGTCGTCTTCTGGGAAATATTTGTTTATAAATACATACAATGTGTGTATATATGTATTTGTGAGCGTATATATGTGTGTGTATATATATATATATATATATACTTCTACACACATATACGCTCACAAATACATATATACACACATTTTATTTATACATATACATGCACACACTGTCGTTATATATATATATATATATATATATATATATATATATATATATGTGTGTGTGTGTGTGTACACATTATATAAAAACACTCACACACATACATACACACACAAATTATATATTTATAAACATGTAGATTATATATATATATATATATATATATATACATATCTTCTAGATTTTATATATATATATATATACACACACACATACACGTTATATGTATATACACACACACACACACACACACACATATATATATATATATATATATATACTCATCACGCATATCTTCTACACACACACACACACACACGTGTGTGTGTAGAAGATTTTTCTATTGATCATTTTTAACATTTTTATTTTCAAAGAAATAGTTCAGTTTTACACACAAAAAAAAAACTTCCTGTAAAAGTCAAAAAGAAAAAAAATCTTTCATTAATATTGGACATCTCACGTTGTAAAATGTTTATCAAGCTGTGTTTGTAGACAAGTGTTCGTCAGTTTGGATTCTCACTGTGTGTCCCATATTTCTGGCTTTGGGCCAAACTAAACTCAGTTTAATGTTTACCCCTATTTGAAATTTAAAATAAGTTATTTAAAAATTTTTAAGCAGGAGAATTTTCCATGAATTCAAATTCCTAGAATATTTATTTGTTTAATTCAATTTTATTTATTTCTTTATTTAAAAAAGATTTTGCAACAAATTGATATCAGCTGTTTGAGAGGTGATTATTATAGTGTCAAATTGTTTTTATCTTTAAAAAAATAATTAGTATCTGCACAAATTTTCTACATAAAAAAGAAAGAAAAAGAAATCGTCCTTTCCCCTCGCCCCCAACAATGATAATCGTTTTTCGTTTTGCTACCCTAGATAAATATTTATTTTAGAGATTCCACTTTTTCTATCATTCCAACCCCTCCTCCCAACAGAAAATTATCTGTTTAGATTTCTTACTATTTACTATACGTATTTTCTTTACCATTTATTTATTTGCAACAGTCTGTTTTGAATTTTTTTTTTTTTTTTTTTTTTTTTTTTTGGAGGGGGTCTTTTTTTCTCTCCACTGCTATATCGACAAACTAGGCTTTCTTTTTCCAGCGAATAATAAGTCGTTTTTCTTTAATGTTAAAAAAAAAATCTCCACCACCATCGCCGCCAGCACCACGCATCTGGTTGCAGAAAGTCACCGGGGATTTGTCTTGCTTTCGCAATAAAATTTGGATTTCATTTGATCTTAACAACCTTCCTTTATTGAATGTGTCTTGGGTATATATTTCTTTGTCGTATCTACTTTAATACTACTGATTTTAGTCACGGGAGAATTTAGCTAAACTATACTTTTATTAGGTTTTTTACTAGTTGATATCGAATCCCTGTGTAAATCAACGACTCTTCCTTCTCCTCCAAATCTTCTCACCTACTCGACTATTATTTATTAAAAAAAAACTTAAATGAAACTGTATTTGATATATATATATATATATATATATATATATATATATATATATAGCATTTAATTGCACTTGTAGAGTGTAGGAGGGGCTTCTGTATATGGAAAGGGAGGAGCTTAATCTAAACTCCTCCCACAATATGACATAGCGTCAGGGTGAGGAGAATAAAACTGTTGATTGGAAGTGCTTAGGCTCCTACTTACTAGGACTTGATTTTTTTTTTTTCTCTTAAAATGTAATTATCGGAATTTATTGTTACCTTTTGACACCAATTAAGTATTAGATTTTGGAAAAGAAAAATCTAAAATGGACGTAGAAATATTTGAAAATAAAGATAGAATGTTTAAAGATAGTTTTGTGAGTATTTCAATTTTGGCTTTACGTATTTTTAAAATGGTTTTTATACTTTTCATTTCTTTTTCTTTTTTCCTAATCCCACTTTTCCCTAAAAGAAAATAATGCTCTTTTGAGGGGTTAAGTTAAAAAAAATTTCAGGTGTTATATTCTTAAGTCAGTTTCATTCAAATGATTTTTTATCATTGACTTTTTTTCATACAATGTATTAAATCAAAAGTTTTTTTTTTTAATTTCTTTTCATATGTTGAATGTATTAACCCCTTTTTCTCTTTTTTTTTTTAATACTTTTTTTAAAAGAATAAATTCAACTCTAACTTCCAGCTAAAATATGAATATTTCTTTCATATTTACGTATTTTGATCTTATTTTAAATATCCTGATTCCCGTGTTGTTCACAATTCTTCAACTTGATAAAATTTAAGGAAATAATTTTAATTTTATGCGTATTTTATTAATTACTTAAAAATACTAAATTGGAAAACGTTAGATCCAATATACAGCTATTTAAAGAATTAAAAGTAAGAGAAAATAACCTAAAATTAAAGCTTTTAATTAAAGACAATTTAATGTTTGGTAATTTTTTTAATTGGAATGAAGTTGAATTAAGTAAAATTTGATAACGGGTAAAAAAATTAAGGGGGAAATTTAAGTAAATATGCATTCGATGGATAACTGATTTGGGGAATAAAATTCAATGTACATACTTGTACATTAAAAAAAAAGTAAAAGGGAAATAAATTTGACCATATGAAACGAATTTGTTGGAAATTGAAAAAAAACATCATAAAATAAAAATTCCTGGATGTAATTGTGCTGTTTACCTCCTCGAAATTTCCTTTTTTATAAGAGGAGGAATGATATGTGAATTTTAATCTTTGGACACTTGTTGTTGATAGTTTCAAATATTCACCAAAGTTTTCATTAAAAGAAATAATCTTAGCTTTGGCAACCAATGTTTTAAATTTCAAAAAACAATATCAGCTTCTTTAGTTCAACAACACGGGAAAAAAATGGTATCTTTTAATTGTTTACTTGAAGTGATCGAAAGTGCAGATTCATGCAAAATTAAGCGGAAACACACACGTTTGTGTTTTTCTAATAAAGATACATGAAACTGTCATGAGGTTAGATGTAGATAGATTTATTTTTGGTTTTATCCTGGTTGGTTGTTGAGCTCTTTTCTGATTTTAGGGAAAACGTATTTAGAACAATTTCTTTCTTTTTCTCTCTCTCTGTCTCTGTCTCATACACACACAAAGTCTAACGTAAACTTTGGCGGGTTTCGATCCCAGCTTGAAGCATCCTGCATGTCTAGCCACACTGAAGAGTTGTGATACAACGAAACAGTCTGTTTGTGGATGACTATATATATATGTGTGTGTGTGTGTGTGTGTGTGTGTGTGTGTATTTTGGTATCAAGTCATTATTGAAACAGGAATATTTTTTCATTATGATCTTCATGTGTAGATGTTCAAGTCATCCAGATGCTGGAGAAAGTGTCCCATATTTACCTTTGCGCTTTCGATCATTTCTCTGGCCGTCCTCAGTGGAACTATTGGTTTGGTTTTTGTTTGGTGCGAGTTTATATATATATATATATATATATATAGTTTGCACTCTGCAGTTTTTACATTTGTACCACAAGAGGCAGATTGTAGATATCGTTGCTGATGATTGCTATTATTGATTTTATCATCATTATATATTTCCACTTTTGCTACAGAATACTGTTTAAAATTACTATTTGTTGTTTTTTTTAATGATTTTTAGAGGTTAAATTAAAATTTTACGGTTTATTTATTTACATTCTATCATATATAATAATTGATGGAAAATATCACGTTTTTATCGTACTGATATTGGGGGAGAATTAACAAGGGATTAACGTCGACTCAGGGCCTGTGCGTACTACATCTGACCCCTATCCCGCCTTGATTTGGGGGCCCAAGACTTCTTGAGGGTCTCGGAAAAGCAGGTTTCATTTATTTTCTATGAATTCTACATGTAATTGAGTGAGATTCTCGTATCATAGATTCGATGGGGTATGGGCAGGGATGAGACCCTAGCACCGGTCCCATTTCGACTTAGGGTCACAGCCACGTTGAAAGCACCGGTTTTTCTGTTAGATTATCGAAGTTAAGCAGCGATGAGTCTGCACAGTGTTTAGTGAGTGACCACAGCGGGTACTGTGTGGTAGGCTTAGCAGAAACTTAGTAAATAGGATACTTCATTTCTTCTTCTTCTTCTTCTTCTTCTTCTTCTTCTTCTTCTTCTTCTTCTTCTTCTTCTTCTTCTTTTTAACAGATTGATTTTTTTCATTATTATTAAATATGAAAAGCGATTTCAAAGAAATAGTTACTAAGCAAATTAAAACTAATTTACACCATTTATGCATTCATTTTAGTTTGAAAAGGTAAAATTTCTGGGTTGTTTTCTTCTTTATCCTCATTTAAGTTATTGTGAGTCGAATTTTCAAGAGGAATCTTGTTTAAACAAGCTGTGTATCCTTTAAATAAATCTACGGCTTTGATAAAGTCGTAGATTTATTTAAAGGATACACAGCTTGCGACAAATAACTTTATTAATTTTCGTTATAATAAATATATATATATATATATATATACTATATATATATATATATATATATATATAGGGAAAGACTAGTGAACAGAAAAGTAACCTGCTAACACAAGTAACACATACCTGCTAAAGGTAACACAAGCTAACAACTTAACAAACAAGACCAAATAAAGATGATTCAATTCTCGTATAAAACTAAATGAATTATAACAGGTTTGTGTATGTGAGTGTGTGCTCGCGTGCAGACGCACAAAGTGGAATTTTTTAAAATTCAATTACGTACAACTCGTATCATAAAACTCTGTCTGATTGATAGTCTTGCAATAAACTGTATAAAGATGATTATTATTTGTCAGTAATTAAAAACAATAAAGAAGATTTGTCGTGACTCAACACTGAGAAAAGATCCGTTATTCCTTTATTTTCAGTCTGAGAATTCTCGCAAATCTAGATCGCCGCGTTTACAATGCAAGGGAAATAACTCTCTATCTCACAACTGACAAGAATTGACGTATGCGCACCCTATCTTTTAATGATTTTATAAATCTTATAATGATAAACTAGATTAGATATTAATTCATCCTTTAATTGTATATTGTAAAGCATTATCTACACGCTTAATAAGTTTTGGTTTTATATCTTAATTTGTTTTTATTTCTATAAAATCGATTATAGTCTACTTACTATATTACGCGTTTGGTATACAACTTTGGACTGATGCTATTTCGTCTATCAATGATTAATTTTACGGGGGAAAAACTGTTTAGATTGATTCTATTCCACTTATTTTCTTTTTCTTCTCTTAATTGTAAATATAACGCTTTTTTATGTAATCTAAAATTTCAGGCTTTTTCTCCAAAAACGTTTTAATAAGATTCATGTTAAAATATTGACAAGAAAAAAGTAAACAAAATTATATACGCTTTCAAGTTAAATGAAATCGATCTTTTTATTTCTTTTTTTGTTTCTACATTTTATAATTGAGTAAAATTTTCTTATTTGCCTAAACTCAAACCTGTTGATTAATCACTGTTCATTTTTTTAATGGATTTTGAATTTAAAATGTTCGTTTATCCGATTGCCTAAAAAAAAAAAAAAAATTCTTGACAAAGTTTGAAGTTTATGGCCGAGTAATCTCTGAACTTCTTGTGTTGAGCACTCCAGATTAGAGACCTTGCACCAGATTAAATGATTAAAAAAAAAAAAATGGTTTTCAAATAACTTAATTTTAATAAATTTTTGAATTTAGCTGGGAAGCGAAAAAGAAATATCTGCCAGTTTGTAGATTTAAAAAAAAAAAAAAAGATTTTTAAAAATTCATGAGGATTTTGACATTCGTTTTGCATAGTAAACGATCAATTGAAATGGATTTTTATTACGCTTCTTTTGTGAATAAACCTCACCAACCCGTTTGGTGTCAAGGGGGAGACATAGAGTGGGGTGCAACATTTATTTATTTTTTTGTTTTTTTGTTGTTTTTTTTTTTTTGTTTTACTATAATTGTATACTCGGAACGGTAAATGAAATAATGTTTATTTCTTTTTATTTATATTTTCATTTCTCTTACAGGCAGACGAAAGTAATGGTACAATTCACAAGAGTAGTGTGCCAGGTGAGTTGATTATTATTGCTTTTATTTTTTTTACCTGGAGTTATTTGAGTTCATTAATCTCATTCCTACACATTTTGTATTTTCAGTTGTCTTCCTTTCTGAAAAGGAAAAAAAAAAGTTAATAAACTTCAAAAATGTTATCTGACTTTTTTTTTTTTTACTATTTAAATCAATTTTGCAACCCATTTTTGTTCTAATTATCGACTTTTTGTTCAGTTTTTATTTTTATTTTCTTTATTTTACTTAACTCAGTATAAAAAAAAAAATATATCGACTAGATTGACAGCAAGTGTTAAGTCTGAGGCAGTTGTAGCTGTTCCAGTTGAAAACTTTGAAGACATACCTGATCTTGTTTCTTCTTCCAACCTCTACCACTTATCTTTTAAAGGTATACATCTCCCTACCTCTCCATAGTCTTTATAAAGTGTGCATCTCTTGCTGTGCTAATTCACCAGCCCACTGTTCGTTTTGAACATGTGCAGAATGCAGAATTCCTGCAGTCAAGATATGAGACTCAAAATGATACTTTACTTATGGAAAAAATTGAAAGCACCTGTGCATCTCTCTCTCTCTCCCTTCCCTCTTTAAGCTTTTTAGTTTTTCAATCTCGGAAGAAGAAAAAATACTAATTTTCCTTTAGTCATATAGTTTACTTATGCAAACCTACAAACCAACCAAATACGCATTCACTTCACTCCCCG